>VZTD01005601.1:1612732-1743624 GCA_013397725.1 Rhagologus leucostigma | reverse complement strand
ATGTACCCTCCCCTCAATAATTTTTATTGGACCCTCAGATGTATCCCCTCCCCTTCCCGGGCACCCTATTGGTTAGAACCCTGGAACCCTCCCAGTTTCCACCCCCCCTTTATAAGTTTGTGTCACCTCTATTTCTGCGGAGTTCTTCCTCCATCGCTCTCCCTCCCGGACCCCCATTGCTGTTACCCTGATTAAAGGAGATTTTGGAGGAAGCCCCCTCCCGACTCTCTTCATTTCTTTCGCCGCCACACTCCCAGAGTGCTTACCGGAGCTCCCCCACCTCCGTGTGAGTCACCCACGCGTGTTGTCTGGGCTGCCTCTTGCGAGGAGTCTAGGAGCACCCAGGGGCCTGCGTCCGTGGTAAGGTCCTCAGAGACCTTGGTTGTGGCAAGGCCGCAACAAGGGACAACCTGCTTCACCATGGTCTTCACCACGGCCTGCAGAGGAATCCTTTCTCTGGCACCTGGAGCACATCCTGCCCCTCCTTCTCCACTGACCTTAGTGTTGCCATGTTGTTTTCCCTCACATATTCTCACCTCCTCCTCTGCTCTGACTAGCAGCAAAAACCCCTGACTTCGTTCTGATTTTCTTCTTAAATATGTCATCACAGAGGCGTTACCAGCCTCTCTCATTGGCCCAGTTTTGGCCAGCAGCATGTCCATCTTTCAGAGCCATCAGAGATTGACTCTGCTAGACATAGTGGGAAGTTTCCAGCAGCTTCTCACAGGAGCCATCTCTGTGGCCCCCCGCTACCAAAAAACCGGGCCGTGCCAAACCAATACAAACCCCATGACAGAAGAGTTTTTATAAATACTTCCAAGTTGTATTTATCATGTTAAAGATGTTAATTAGAAAAGTGGGGACATGACAATGCAACAAAGACTGTATCAAAAGAAATGCCTCATATATACACATATTTTAATGTCTCTAGAATTATTGACTCTGCTTTTCTTCAAAGTTTAACCTTCATAATGAGTCTTTATCTCCACTTCCTTTCTTCCTGTCCTCATTTCTGACATATTTTTTCTATTTCCAATCTCCATCATAAGAACCAGAAATGTGATCATCACTCCATTAGTCTAAAGGGGCAAAAGAGTAAAATAACAGCAGAAGAAATTAAGAAAATAAATAGCCCACCGATAGTATATTCCAATTAGTTTGCTTAGTTACCTTCAACTACCTCAATACAGAGGTGTAGTGCTATTTCCATTCTCTTTCTTGCCTGGCTCCATGCCTGTCTCACCTTCCATTGATTTTTTGAGTTTTCTTACCTTTCCTCACATACATTGCAGCCTGACTTTTGTTTGACTTCTGCAGGAGATTCCACATCAAGCATAATCCCTCTGCAAATGACAGGAGGCACCGGGAAACATGGCAGCCATAATGATAAAAGACTTTTGATATAAAACCTTTCTGAACCTTATTTCCCAGGCTTCCAAGTTTGGAGAGGTTGGAAAAAAAAAATTGGCTCAGATATTTGTTACAGAATCATCTAACCTGACAGTTGCTTTGGAATTCCATCAAAATCCATTCAAATTCCATCCACCTGAAATTGGATTCCATTCCATCGGAAGCCAAAAAATATATTTATGTGAAGAAAAAGATGTAGCTAACAGATACAGGCAATAAAATTTAACTGAAATTTTTATAATTATAATGTGTACTTATAATATGTATTTTATATTTATTATTATATAGTTATAATACATAGTTATCTAGAAAAGTGTTTCTAGATAAATAGAAATATTTCTCAGTCCATATTTGATGGAAACTACTGGGTTGTTTCACCTGAACCACATAATCTAACACCAGCACTTTTACCTTGCCAAATTTATCTTTGTAATTATAATGATATGCAAAACCAAAATATTTCCCCAATATAATGGAAAAATCAACATTTTTTGAATAGGGAAATGTATTTTTTGATTGACTATAAAAAATATATTCCAGACAAGAATTTACTTTTAAAAACAGTGTTAATAGCAAAAATATAACTGTATGCTGGTTCTCCTCAGGAGAGCAGACTTTGGCCTATTCAGGGTCCTGCTGGGAGGAATACCATGGAGACTGTCCTAGAGAGAAGACAGGTCTGGGAGAGCTGGATGATCTTCGAGGATCAGCACCTCCAAGCCAAGAATGGTCCATCCTGATGAGCCGCAAATGGAGCAGAGGTGGCTGGAGACCTCCACGGATGAGCAAGCAACTCCTGACTAAACTGAAACATAAAAGGGCAAGGTGCAGAAGGTGGAAGAAGAATCAGATGCGCTGACAGGAATGTCATGGCTCTGTCAGAGCATGCAGGGGTGGATGAGATCAGGAAAGCCAAAGCACAGCTGGAATTTAATCTGATGAGGGACATGGACAACAAGAGCTTCTAAAGAGATATCAGCTATGTCTGTGAGCATAAGAAAACTAACATATCTTCCCTTTGGGGGGATGGTTTAGTGTCAAGAGAAACAGAAATACACAACATTGTCAATGATAAAATGGAAGGAGACAACTTGAATGTTATCAAAATTAAGGTGTCAATAACAGCATCCAAATATTTCTGAAACAAAATATTTTATAATTTGCTTTTAATCAGAACTTTAGAGTAGAAACATTTAATATCAGTGAGAGAGAAGACAGAATTTCAAAATTTAATAATTTCCCAAGAAAGAAATGTTCAATGTTTGAACACTAATTTTTTACTTTGACTACAGTCTGAACTTTCTATGTGGATGACAGTTTACACTTTAATTATTTCAGCCGAGAATTATTCTAAAACACAAGTTAAAATACGTTGGTAATTTCTCATAAGCTTTCAGAAAAAGTTCCATTCCTACCCCTTGATTTGGAATAGAACTTTAAAATTCTCAGTTTTGAATTACTACAGAATGGGCTTTTTGTCACCCCCAAGAAAATTCATCTGGCTCTGGGAAAATTTAACCTTTGAAAAAGTTAAATTTTATCATTTCCTAATTGTTGAAGTGACTGATTTAGCAGCCTGTCATTTTGGAAAGTCTTTTGTCTTTTTTTTTTTCCCCTGCAGTGTAGTTATTTTAAAGACTGTGTAAATGCAACCTTTTAGAAAAATATTCTAAACTACTATAAAATTAAGGCCTCAGTAGAGATACTAACTCAAAGTATCATAAATTAAAGTTCAAGTGTTGGTCTTCCTGGCTACAATGTAAGCAAAGCTTGTACAGTTACAGAACTGGCTTCCAAGAGTTCGATGTGCAGATGTCTTGACAGGTGCACACATAAAGAATGTCATCTTAAAATAAGGTATCACTCTTCCTCCCTCTCTTCCTTGAAGTTGGTTTAGTTTGTGGAAGAGGTTTAAAGGTTATTGCTTCAAGTCTGGTGCAGTAAGCACTCACAGCTTTTTTTCAGATGCATGCACACCCAAATGTGCATTTAGTCTTAGGTGCATTAACACCCTCATCATTCCCATCTCTTGAAGAGCAGGAAATTATTTACTGAGTGGAAGAGGTTTTCCACAATTCAAAGGAAGATACAAAGATAAAATCAGAAAACATGTTCACCTATTAGAGACCAAGATATGAAACAAAAAGCAACCAGTTGCAAAATAACCACTTAGAAAGCAACAAAATATTTTTCATCAGTAGCACTGAATATGTTTTATGAGCAAAGCCAGTATCTTTATGCATTTAAAAGTAGCTAAACAGAAAGGCATGTAGAGGTGAAATGGAGAAGGTCACAGCAGACACGACAAACAGGAAAGAAAACTCAAGTGCAATCTCTGGGTAATGCTGTCTTTTTAAAGCGGAAATTTAAAGGTGTCAACTGAGCATCCCCACCATCGACAGCAGATGGCTCACAGATGCAATGTGATGTAAGGGACGTACCTTGGAAAGAGAAATTTCTCATCTGGGATTAGACAGGAATTAGAAAGCGCAGCCCACATAAATCACAATAATCTCCAGGAAGCATATTTTTTAATTTTTCAGAAACTCAGTAACAGCCATCAGTTTGACAGTGTGTTGGGGATGCAATGGAGCAGGTCAGGCTGATATCTGCAGAGGATACAACCGGCCTGTGGAATTTTGGCATAAAATCAGTGAGGCTGATTGAGTAAAGAGCTTCTCTCAGTCAAGGGTGAAATAAGAACTTTCTTATCTCTGTGAAGAAAGTTTAATAAATGTAAATAACATTTGTGTGTTAGCTTTTTCCATGCAATAAACTGCAAATCAGCCCAAGAATGATAATATTTATATGTATATGTACAGGCACAATAGCATTTGCACACAATTTTTAAATAGGAGACTAAGATTTGTCACTTTAGCCTGTTTCTTAACAGATCTTTATAGCATTAATCATAAAAGTAGTAGTTTCATTTCTGTTGACAATGTGTTTTAAAGAGTGTAAGAAACCATCTCCGACTGAAAAGGACAGAAACCCAAGGCATATTAGAAGTTCCATACTCAAGAGATGTTTTGCCCTTTTACCCCTCATCTTACTCCACTATTTTTAGATGCTCCTGTCCTAGTCCTCATCAAAAGAACAGGAGAACAGTTTTCATAGGCAAAACCTGATGTTCTAGCTTCTAACCAGAACTAGATTTATTTCAGTTAAAATTGTACTGGCTTTATTTATCAAGGGCTTTCTTTCTCACTCAGCGTTTGGACAAGCATCTCAACCATACACTCACTTCAAAAATCCCCAGTGCTGCAGCTTGGCAGTCTGATAAGCCCCCAATCTATTACTGCAGACATCTATCTCTGAGAGTCATCTTGCTCCTAACTATGACCTCATCTTCCACTGGATAAAAGCAAAAAACCCCTTTGTAATTTTTCCTTTGTTCCCTAAGAATGTGGTTTTCTTTCATTAGAGTTTCTGTGTCCTACCTGCAATTAAATCATCTTTATTTCCAAAGCCACATACCAGGGATGAAATTTCTAACAGCCTTTATAAAATGAAACCAGTCAGTGATTAGCATACCTTTATCTGAACCAACCACCATCCGTGCCAATTTTTCTTTTAAATCAAGCAGTGATGAGGAGGATGACTCTTAGAAATAAGCAGGATAAAGAAGCACAGGCTCTCCATGATTCACGGTGGGACTTTAATCTTTTTTTTATGAGCCATGTTAGATTCCAGGTACTGAGATTTCTAGAATTATCAGTATGCCATTGAGTGTATCTACAAATTATTATTAACTTCACCTATCTGCCTAATTAGATAGTCACTGCTCACAGAAATACCTCAAAGTCTCATTTTTAGTGGTGCTTTTTATTTACAATGCCCTGGGAAGGTAGCAAACATTTGGCAACAAAACTGTCTCTTGCAGAGGAGTAGAAGTTGACAAAGTAAGGGAGTGATCCAAGGCCACAAAATGAAATCTATTGCCAAGTCAGAGTTGAACCCAGATGATCTGGATTTATTAAAGTCTTCTGTGGATTGATCAAGTAATTGATCTTTTCCATTTAAATCTGGTTACCTATACAGCACACACGGTACACTAAGTTCGTGAATTTTCAGTGGAACAACATGTTTTCTACGTATGTGAGTTAGGCGGGGTTTAAGACTAGAAACCAGCTTCAAGATAATGGTTGTTTTTTTTTTTTTTTTAAAAAGTAATATATTTCACATTTTCATTTTGCAGGCTTAAAAGAAAATTTGAGTAGTTCTGATGATGACCACACAGTGGACGGTTTGGGTTGCCAAATGAATTTTGACAGAGTTGCTTTTGTGAGGCAGCCAACAGAGAGGAGGCAGAATCTGATTTAATTTCCATTTAAATAAATACCTAGTGACCAGAGGTAAAAAAAGAGAACTAGGAAAAAAAAAGGTGATTTATGATAAAAAGTATTACAGAAAGCCATGGCCCTCCCAAAACCTTTAAATGCAGTAGTCCATTATAAGTTCCTTTCCAGGAAAAAACTGTTCATTTGACAGAGCATCAATACCCAGCTTTAATAGATTTAATTTCCAGTGAAGGTGTAAACACCCAGATCTGGCCTCATGAAGGAGGGACCAGAAAGACTAAGAACCCAACCCTAACCCTAACCCTAACCCTAACCCTAACCCTAACCCTAACCCTAACCCTAACCCTTCTGAATTAACTCATTTAAACTGGCAGCTTTATGGCTGCTTAACAGAACTCTGCCTCTTAATCAATTCACTAAGAAACAATTGTTTACAAGTAAGCAGGATAGTCTGGGATATGGATGCTGGGTTTAACTATTCGCTCTATCACAAATTTCCCTGTGCATCACTGATCAAATCACTGAGACTCTGTGTGCCTTAGGTCAGTGAAACAAGGATAAATAAGAGTTCTTTACTTCTGGATGGGTATTGACAAAAACATATGAGGTTTCTTGAGGTGTACAGGCATACCTAGTGTGCATTTCTCTCAAAGAAGTTAAACCAGTTTGTTTGTTTGTTTGTTTTTTTAAAGAATAAAAGAATCACTTAAGAGTATTTCCAGCTTTTCCTCTTCCGCTGACAGAAATAGCAAAGATACAAGTGACTAAATGCTCTAGCATCCTCCCCTTCATCCTTCGGACTCCTTCCTGTCAGTTCATGACTGATGTGTGTATGAAGATTCTGAGCTTTTTAAGCAGGAGGAATAGCCGCTTCTGTTGCTTGTGCAACCCAAAAAGCTTTCATGGAAAAAAAGTGAATTAAGCTGTCTGCTCAGCTTCTCACTAGACCTACCACCTCTGCAAGAGCAACAGTGCCTCTAAGACCAAAAAGTTAGAGAATACCTAAGGGCCACCTGTGTAGCCTTTCACCATTGCAGAAATCCAGCTCTCTGTCAGAGCTGCTATGCCTCTTCAACATCAAGTTTCCTGAAGTCCCAAACAGCCAAAATCCTCACATTTTGTCCAAAGCAAAGGAAGAGGATTTGGCTGGGAGCATTCAGCTATGCAGCTGTCACATAGCAAGCACATTTGGCTCTGTTGTTCCTCTTTAGTTAATCATTTATTTCCTGGGTTGAGGACCAGTGATGTCTGTTTGGAAAAGACAACTATTTCTTGAGTCTTTTCCATCTCCAAAGGTCAAAAGTTATCTGCTAAATTCAATTTCATTGACTTTCTTGATTTACTTTCAGGAAAGAATATTATGTGGAATTCCCTGATCAGCTACTCACATTCCCAGGAAATTTCAGTGATATATTATACCTCATATTTATGCTTTTATTTTGCCCTTAGAAATCAGTTAATCTTGCTTTCTCTAGATGCTTCCCAAAGACAAAGATTTAGCTGATTAACCATAAATGTAATGACAAGTAGTTAGCACTCCTTTTCCTCAACAAACAAAACAAAACAAAACAGAGGAAAACACCTGTCCCATGGTGGTCAGATAATAAGTTAAAGTTTTTATTCTTCGATTGAATTTCCTCTTCTTTGCCTGAAATCCTACCCAAAGTAAACCTCATTTCATTTTCACTCCCACCTGCTATCTCCCCACCATCAGCAAATAGTTTCATGTTAAAAATTCTGACTGTGTCTAGAGAAGATAAATGTCATCAGATTATAAGACTGAGGGCCTGATTTGATAATGAAGTTTCACTCTTCCACATCAAAATACTAAATAAGTAAAAATATTTGAAGTTATTTCTACTCTAAAAAAAGAAAACTTTTTTTTTGTGCTAGACTAACCGCTAAAACTAAAAAAAGACATACACTTTTCATTGAGCTGTAAGAAGTGATGAACAACCAAAGAGTTTGGAGATGGTTGACCTCCTTCCTTTGCCTTTTAAAAGTCTTCAGCTGTTGTTGAATCCGTAAAATTCCAGCCAGCCAACTCAGATCTATGTGTACAGCAATATCAAGTATTTCTGGTACACTGGGATTCCCAAAGTACTCCCAACTGAAACAGCAGCTTAAAACTTTCTGACAGAGGACACACCTGATTTAGCAATATATTTAGTTCTGTTTATCTCTCTTTTAGGCATATGAATAATCATAATGAACCAGTGTGATTTTGACTGTATTTAAAGTTCAATATGTATTGAACTGAATTAGTTAACTACTCACTGAATCAGGACATGTGCAAAAATGGATCTGGATTTTTTTTATTTTCTTAGTTTGAAAAAGATGGAGGAATCAGCATGAAAGGGCTGGCTGGCTTAGCTCTTGAAACCTTCAAGTAGAACTCATTCTGGAATACAACAGAGTTCATGCATGAAGTGTCTGGGAAAGATAAGAGACAACAATCCAAGAAAAAAAGTCCTCAAAATATATTTCTGAAGCACTGCATTTTCTTTCTCTCACTGTCACTTTTCAGCATTTTTAAAATTCATGTATTTAATTAAAGAAAGAAAAAGTCTTCTTTATCTATGATTTTATCTTCATAAAAAAGGGATTTCTGAAGCTGGATTGCTGCTGCTGTTTAATATCTCAAATCATAGTGTAAGTCCACTTATGACATATTTGTTGATTACCTCATCAAAAAGTAACTAAAAAGAAAAGCAATAAACAGCTCTCTGAATGCAAGAAATGTAACAAATACAATAGGAATATCATATATTTCAAGAATAAAATCAAAATATATTCTTCTTTAACTCACTTTCATACTAGTAATCAAGTGATTATTCTAATAAAACAAAGCCCTTATTTGTCCTTAAATTCACAACACTTCTCTGACACAGTAGACAGAAAGCAAAGGACAAATGTTAGTAACCACTTGTGAGAAAGACAGTATGTCACATTTAATACTTTCATGTGTATTTCATGCACATTTCCACATGCATTTCTAAATCATATCTCATCAGCTGCCTTGTAGAACACCTCTTAGTCTATGTATCTCCAGTTTGGCTATCAGGATGCTATGTAACAGTGCCTAGAAGGCTGTGATAAATGACAGATTCTGCAAACAACAAACTCCTCGCCCTTCATCCACAACATCAGTCATTCCACCCTAGAAGGCACAAATTTGAGCCTGGTAAATCCATGCTGGCTTTTTCAAACTACTTTCTGGTACTTTATGTGCCCAGAAACAGCTCCCATCAGGATATAGTCAACAGCTTTTTGGAGGCTGAAGGCCAGCTGATTAACCTATAACCCAGACTGTACTTGTGACCTTTGTTAAAAGATGGGCAGGGTCACAGCTATGCACTTTAGAACACTTCCAAACTCACGCTGGTACAGTACAAAGTTACCTGGGTTTTTCTCTCAATGAAACAAAATACTTTGTGTTTTTATACTGAAGTTAGCCTTTACAATACCTATTTCCTTGTATCATTAATCCTCTTATAGAAACAACTTAATCATCTAGATCTCCCAAGAAACAAGAGCAGTTTCTGGCATACGCTTATTATTGTTAAGAGCTAAGTATAAAAAAGAGGCAGTTGAATATGGGCCAGTACTGTGCAGAAAGCCTCTCTGAAACACAGGACTTTGAAAGTGTGATTTGGGAAACAGTGCAGCTCACATGCTTTTATGGACAGGACATTCTATAGGTGTGACATTCACTGGCATGTGCCACACAGTTCATACACATTGCAGATATGAAATTACAGAAGGAAACATGACAGGAAAATCTTGTTTGGCCATCTAACATATTGTCATCTAGGACTGTGGAATCTCCATCATCTATGGGATTTTAATAGAAAACTGTTAGTCAAACGCCTCTTGGGAATGGTGAGTACATTCAGGTAAGGTACAACAGATACTGAATGAAAGTTCATAATTAAAAGACCTATTGATCTCCCCTCCAGTGAAATCTTTCTTATCATCAGAACTCAGTCATGAAATTCAGCAGAAAAGGGAATGAAATTAAAGTCATTACATCATACTTCCAAGAAATTACCCACTTCCAGTTCAGTTAGCTCAGTAATCCCCAATTTAGTGTTGATAAATGATGTGTCTCAGGTAAGTTGTAAATCCTAGATCTTAAACTGATGAAGTTAGGAGGTTCCCCAAAGAAGTGTTTTTATTTTCCAAAAGCTTGAATCAACTACTTCTGCTATGAGTCTCAGTTTCTGTCACTCACAGTTGACTTGTCATATGCAGCTATGGTTGGAAACTCAGTTCTCCCTCCTTTTCAGCGACAAACTGTTGGCTCTCTTAAACAGCTCCTGCCATTCTAAGAATCTCAAAGTAATTGCTCAATTCACTTGATTTTAGATGGGATGAAGAGATTCTAAAGTACTGCTGGAAGAGGTCTTTGGTTTGAAAGGAGCTTTGAGAAGATAAGGTGACGTTATTCTACAAGCTGAGGGGACAAAGGGTGACAGTGTTAGCAGACAAAGGAAGAAGTGGCTCCAAAATCCGATATACTTTATGTTCATCCTGCACCAAGAAGGTACTCAAGGCATACATCCAAGCATACCAGCATTACAGAAGAAGGTGTTAACTTACAGTTTTTTGGATGTTACAAAACTTCAATTAGGTCTCAGAACAAGCTGTTTTATTTATATACTGAACTTCAGCATAGACCAGTCATTGTGCATCAGTGGTATCAGAGGTGAGGTTTTGCAATAGTGAAGTGCATTTCTGAATCTCTTTGGGTTTTAATGCTCATTGACTTGGACAGGTAATCAATTGCTGCATCTCCAAAGGCCCATAGATATTGACTTCAGTCTCCAAAAGACTTTATAAAGAGTCATTTGAGGGGGATACTTTCACTTCAAATTGAATTGTGGACCATTAAATCTCTCTAGTAAAATACTGGAACAAACACTAGATGTCAATGCTCCTTCTGCATTTTTAAATAGAACACAAATGCTCCTGGCTGAATATGAGGTTCCTAGAAGGATCCCAGCTTGTTCTTTTTCTCTGGCAGATTCTTTAAATCGTTATGGATTTTATTTCCCTTACAGACAAAATGCATTACTTCTACAGTTCTCACCCTGCTTCTCCCATAAGACAATAACAATACCTCCTTAGCATTAGACATGAATCAGCTGTGCAAAGTCTGGAGAGAAGGGAGGAGGAAAAATGATACAGCAATAAATTAACTTGACGCTTATCTCTTGGTTTCTTGCCTACACATCTGATAAAAGACCAAGGGATGAAAAAGACAGGAAAGATTTATTTTAAACGGTGTCTTTTTGTTACATATTACCTACTTTGTACAGCAGATTAGATTTTTTTTTTCCATACTCTGCTGAAAAATGAGTGATAATAACAGAATCAGCAGAATTAATAAACATGAATGAATCAGCTTGCTTAGCAGTGACCAATACCTAGGAATTCCTGCCCTTTACACTGCATCGCAGCCACGGAATCAATTAGGTTGGAAAAGACCTTTGAGATCAAGTCCAACTTTTGACTGATCACCACCTTGTCAACTAGAACAGGGCACTACATGACACTTCCATTCTTTTCTTAAACACCTGCAGGGACAGTGACTCCACCACCTCCCTGGGCAGCCAGTTCCAGTGTTTAACTATGCTTTCTGTGAAGAAATTCCTTCTGATGTCCAACCTGAAACTCACATGGCGCAGCCTGAGGCTGTGTCCTCCTGTCCTATCAACTGTTTGTCTGGGCAAAGAGGCCAATTCCCACCTGGCTACAACCTCCTTCCAGGTAGTTGCAGATAATGAAGAGCCTTCTCTTCTCCTCTCTCTTCTCCAGGCTAAAGAACCCCAACGCCCTCACCTGCTCCTCAAAGGACTTGCTTTTGCCAGATCATTTCTATGAACTGACAGTCTTCGATATGTCTAACAAACCAGTAAAAAGGATACCGAGTAGCAGGCATAAATAGATGATTTTTTTAAAAAAAAAAGAAATAGTGTTTACAAAGAAGAATGTTGTAATGTAGAAATGTAGGCTCTAGTAAACTTTTTTTGACTCATTAATATTTCTTAGGATGTTGTATATCAACAAGGTTAGGTATGAAAACATACAACATTAACAGTATGTAATACATTAACAGTATGTAAATATTTTAGCTAAGCACATCAGCTACGCTCCTCTTTTATGCAATCTATTTACTGTGACATATTTGTCATGTCCGAGACTGATCCATCCAATAGACCATCCAACCTGATATTTTTACTTCAGTAAAACATTAATGTGCCTCAAAATCCTGTGTAGGTCCAGTTTAGGCCTTCAATCAGCATCTTGCACATGTCCTCATCCCTCCACCACCACCTGACACTGCCCTTCTGCTTCCACGCTGAGCCAGCCCTGCAGCAAGCTAGTATTTGTGAGAGGTAGCGTATGAGCATCTGCACCATGGGCAGGAGGGGGTGGGGAAGACGGGTGCGTGTATACCAGGTATAAATATCTTGCACTAGATCCAGGATCTTCCTCTGCCCCATGAAAGCCTTAAAATTTGCCTCAGAATATGCAGAGGTACTCCCTGCTCTAAAATTAGCAAAGAATTACTGGTACCATAGGCAGGTGCTAATGAAATGGAAGGGTCAAGGAAAGGTGCATTGGAGATAATGGGTTTCAAAAAGGGCACTGAGACATTCAAGCACTGTAAAGTACAAAAAAACTTATTATCAGGAATAAAACTACTTTGTCATAGTGAAGTTATAGTGGCTTCAAACAGAGGAGCTGTTAAGAAGGGAAGTCCCACTTTAGCAGAGAGACTAAAAAAATTGTAGATAGATCAAAAGGCAGATAGAGAGGCAGGCAGGCAGACACACAGAAGGATAGTCAGACCATTAGTTCAAATACTTAGAGCTCAATTAGATTATATTTCCACAGAAGCTAATCCACATATATTTCCAAAGAAATCAATGTACAAAGAATACTCTTACACGATCAGCATGCATCCCTAGAAGCACAGGATGAGGAGCCATCTCTGCCTGCAATCCCCACACGTGACTGGACTTCAGTCTCTGGATCCTTCATCAGCAGTGAGGTCCATGGCTGCAGACCGTGAAGGGTGCACACAATGCCTCGTATTGCACATCTGAGAAGAGAGAACACAGCCTTTCAAAACACACCTCAATTCTTTAAGAAGAAAAGCTTTGTGTCCCCATTCACATCTCCCTTTCCTCTTCTAACCTCTCCTCTGGGACTGCTCTCGCTACCTTGGCCTTGGGAGGTTATGTGGTTTCTACAGGGGGCTGGAGATATACCACACATCAGAGCTGTGGCTTTCATCAGCTACATAAACTCCAGGAAAGAAAGGGCCTTTAGCTGGGAGTACTGCAGAGCCTATAGCCCCTTTTAATCAATAAATAAGATTTGTAATGCTGCACTGAGAACACACAATGGAATTGCCCTCACTTTACATATTAAACTACCCTCAGAAAAATACATCCAAGGAGATTTATATGCACTGAATAATATAAGTATCCCTCTCAACAAGCAGCATAGCAAGTGTTTAAACCTACCAGCCTTTTTATTACCATGTGATTTATTTCTTTGCTGTTTTTAACTGATAGTATTTGGTTTTCTTTTGTACACACCTCCCTAACCCTATTTCACAGCTGGATTTGTCGTGTGTGTGTTTATGGTGGTTTTGATTAGCCCCTCTGCAAACAAATTTATCTCTATGGTCAAAGGGGATTTGTGATCTCACTGTGTGAAATATTTTATTGTTCTTCCTGTCTCTGCATCTTGTTTTGTACCCTGCTTATTTCTGCTTGTACTTTTCACCTGTTCCTTCCAAGTCCAGAGGACCTTCTGTTTTCTCCAGCTATCCCCTTAAATTTCTTCACAATTCTGACACCAAAGATTTGCCAAAAATTTTCCCACATGGATCTCTGCCACCTCAGGTTTGTAAACTCTTCCCAGGAGTGGGAGAACTGAAGCAATCCAAAGCACGGCTGTGGGAAGGAAAGCTCGTGTTTCAGTTTCCCTCACTGTACCAGAAAGAAACAAAATGATTTGCTGCCACACAGTGATAGGAAAATCCAGGCTGGATACAAGAAAACAGCAGCAAGCAGAGTAATTTTGAAATGTACCTTTACCCAGGCAACATCAAAGTGTTTACTGCCCCATATTTCTGCTTCCTTCCACACCCTCAGAGCTGCTCACTTATACGCATCTGTCTATTCATTAACATCTAATTAAGCTGTACATCTGCTGCAGCTTTACATCAGCATTGCACTCCCCCACATTTAAACTGCCTGAAGCTTTCTGTCTTTTTTTTCGTATTTGTTTCCGGTGCACTAAGAGCTAAAAAAGCTTTTTCATGCTGATTGACAAACAGAAAGAAAATAAACTCTGGGTTTTGAAAAGGATGAAAGACCAAAATATGCTTCTCATCCAAAACCAATCTCTCCTCAGGGATGTGCCCCAGAGAGGCAGGGAGGTTTATTTTAATTAAAAGAACAATGAAAAAAAGAAGAGTATCATAGCTGTAGACACCACAGTCAAGGCAGAAATGGGGTAAAAGTAGTTTTGGCTTTTTCTGCCATGAGAAGTAGTTGCACTTTATCACTTTACCTCACTTATTCTGCTGCTTGTTTCCAGCCCATTTCTACATTCACAAAAGATAAGGCAATGCTAGAGATTAATGGCCAAACCCAAGGTGATTTCCTGCCTAGGTTTCTTACTACCCCTCAGGGGACATTACTTAAATATCTCATATACAACAATACTCCAGAAAGCCATGTTAGCTGGTAACACCCCTTGCCTCCTTTTTTTGCTGGTTCTGACAGGTCTGAGAAATGGAGATGAAGAAAGAATTTCTGATGCCTGCTGGCACAGATAGGCTTGCCCATCCTCTTTTTTCTGAACATGGACAGATTTCTACTCTGAATTACAAAAGAGAGATCTCAGGGAATGTTCCTGGGTATTTTCCAGTCATCCTTAAAAACACTGGTGCTTGGATGCTGGACTTCTTGTCTTCTATCAACGTTTTCAATGTACACAATTTCAGAAAGATGTTAAAATGTTAAACCCCAGACCAGGAGAAAAATACATTAGCCAAAGAGGTTTATGACAAAGCAACATGCAGTGTTGAGCCATTACTTTTATCAGAAATAACTGTATTTTCTCATCCATACAAAAAATATCCCACTGTGGTGTTTCAGCACAGAAATATCCACCATGAAGACAGAATTCCTTCAGCAAGGCAATGCTGCCTGCCTCACTGCTGACAAGAAAAGACTTCCATGAGGTCCACAGTTCTCAGACAATATAGCATACACTGATAAAACTGTTTAGATTGTGGCTTTCATCACTCAGGTTCTTTGACTTGTTGATGCTCCAGAAAGACTTGATGTGTAAGTGCTTTGCCAAAAGATCTCCATGTTAAGTGTTTAGAGATATGATCACATCTATAATTTTCTGAGATTCAATTCAAATTCCCTGTAGTAACACGGACAACAGTGGATTTTGTACACATATGTCAAAATGATTTAAAGACTTCAATACCAATAGCATTTGTAAACTAAAAATGAAAGTCCCATGGACATATTTTAAGGATGGAGAACTTTTTCCTCTCCTCCTTTATACAGTAGGCCAAAAATCTCATGTAAATGACTTCTTGGGAGTTTTATCTTATTTTGAGCATTTAGGTATCTTTTATAAAGACATTGAGGCTTGATTTAGAAGCTGCCAGTAACAGAGAACTCATCATAACTGGAGGAAAGTTGTTGCACTGATTAATTGCTCTCTTTTAATTTACCTAAGTCTAGCTTCAAGATCCTGAATCTCACGGATTCATCTTTCTGACAGAAATACCACCTACAACAAGCCATCTCTTCCCACGATCACCTTTTAATTTTCTCTTTGATGCACTAAACAGATGAAATTTTCTCAGTTTTCCCCTAGAATAATATATTTTTCTATTATTCTTTTCTCAGTTCTTTTCAATCCTTCATAATTTTTTTTTGAAGGATGACTATTAGAACTCAAAACAAGAGCGTTATCATTAGTGCCAGAAGTTCATGACTCATAACAGCAGTTATAACTCTCTCTTAAGCAACTGAAACAGCTAGAAAGAAACATGCTAGTCCATCTTCATGCCATGACAACTGAAAAAGTTGTACTTCCTTGTTCAAATGTGATATTTCCTAACCAGTTCTTCGGAAGTTGTATTGAGCTTTAGCTACATCAGAATGCCCACTCATGTTCAATGCTCTGGTGTTGTTTCGCTGCTCTGGTGCTCTTCAGTTATTAATTTCAAGGATGAAGCTCCATTTTCCTAAGACTGACACACTTTCTGCATACCTGGCAATACAGCTGTGTAGGATAAGGACACAAACACATTCGTGTTGAAGTATGTGCTTGTTTACTTATGCAAATAATCCACAGCAGCCTATATTTCCCATATTCAATTTATCATTGTTATTCATTTACTAATTCTGTGTCATTAGAAATATAAATGTGGTATTTACAAGTGCAGTCCTCCTAGATTAGACCTAGTCAAGAATAAACAATGGCAGCATCTGCCCAGAAAGAAATTTTTAGGGCTGTGACTCAAACTTTAAATTTACTCTCACTTAGTCCCTACCTTGCTTCTGTGGGCTCTCTCCATTTTGTTTAGTGGTAATTTTCTCATCAGAACACTGTGTCAGTGTATTACCTGTCTCAAAAATGCCTTGGATGTATTATATCACAGAGAAACATTCATTGAACACATTCGAGATCTCAAAAACTGAACTCTCTGCTTAACAGAATTTATCTTCTATAAAAGCATGCTGATGGCATTAATTATACTGCCATTTCCTTCTGTCTTCCCATTTTTGTCCCATCATTGCCTTTCCTTGATTTTTACCATGATTAAAATAGTAAAATCCATGGTTTCTTGGTCAAATTTGCTGAACCCTTTAAGTGATTAAGAGTAGAATAAATATAATTATATACTGGAACATTCCCATTTTTTCCAAGATTTTAAAAAAAAATAATCCACGTCTAAGAAAGTCCTTTACCCAATCTTTTCCTTTTTTCAAAGAACAGTACTCAACTTCTGGTTTTTAACACCCTTTATGAACAACATTAAAATGTGGGGGATTTCATTATTACTCTAATCCCCAATATATTACTACAGCATTCTGCTTCTTTTGGGGAAGTATAGATTTGTGAGTACAGATGAACACCATCGCTTTCTGTGCATCCTGAGATGATGTTTTTCAGACTGCATCTATACAGAGATATAATACCTATTTTATCTGAAATTAGGTGATTCTACTCCAAAGTTTACTTGAAATTTGGAGCAAGAGACCAGAACTCCCCACAGAGCAGAAAGAAAGCATTCATGGTGGTTCTTGGAGATGCTGAAACTTTATTTTACTTTCTTGTGCACATATTTCCAGTTTTCATAATGGTATATTTTTTTTCTCTCAGATAAAGGAAGAAGTAAAAGAACATTTGAATGCCATTAAAATTTTACTTAATGTGGCAAAGTATGCTTTTTAATTGGTGAATCATACCTCATGGGAAAGCAGAAGCTGTTTAGAAAATTTATAACTTGGAAATTTAAAAAAAAAACATACTTAGAAAATTTATAACAGTTGAAAATATTTTTTTTGCAAAGAGCATGTTTTCAGGACAAACTGTCTTCAATCGAAAAAATGTTTTCTTATCAAAGAAAATAGACCCCCAATTCATTTTACTCGATCTCCTTGAACATAGAATTTAAAAAAAAGAAATAAAAAGAGACTTTAAGACTTTAAATCCCTTTTTTTCAGTTTTGAAACTGGGAAAGAAAGATAAATATAAAAGTAAAAATGTAGAGGGTTTACTCAGGAATAACAATAATTGTGGAAAATAGTAAGAGAATAGAACTGAACTTTTCTTTGAAAACTTTTCATGAACCATATTTCTGTTTTTGATTAACTCCAGTTGTGTCATTCAGAGCAGGAGCAGGAACAATCACCATATGATATAATAGGACACAGTTTGAATGGTAAATCACTGGGATGAAACTCTCAAATTAATATTAGCTACATGAGTGAAATGGGTTGAAACAAACTATTCATCAAACAATTTCAAATAATAAACTAATTAATGCAAATTGTGAGGTGTTCATGGAGAAATAACAAATGCAAAAAGGCCAAATTTCACTGTCAAATGAATTGTTCTCAGGGAATAATTCATCTAGCTGCAGAAGACAGAAGAGGGTTGAATGCTAATGGGTAGGAACAAGGAGGTACAGCATAGAAATAGAGTTAATTCAGACACAGCAGTAAGTCTACAGATTGCTTGGGAAAAATGGAATTAGGTACTGCTGAGCCTCTTGAAAAATAGGATGTATCTTAGGTTTAAACCCATGCGTTCAATTTCACAAGATTAATATTTCAGACTGCAGGTTCTCCAGTAAAGTATCTTAAAATGAATCTGCAACACATAATAGAATAGCTCTGCTCTCAACTTTAAGGGAAATAAGTTATTAATAATACATGGTTATGGAACGATTTGTTTCATTCTGTGAAATTTTGTAGAACTTCAATAAAATAAAATGTTTTATTAGAATAATTGCATAAAACAAATCCTGCAGAGTCATACATTCATTTCAAATACAGTCTGTGCACTTCAGACTTACTTATTTGACAGTGTTCTCACACCTGCTTGTTGGACACTAC
Source organism: Rhagologus leucostigma (assembly GCA_013397725.1). Classification (NCBI taxonomy): domain Eukaryota; kingdom Metazoa; phylum Chordata; class Aves; order Passeriformes; genus Rhagologus; species Rhagologus leucostigma. The sequence continues at coordinate 1,725,233 of VZTD01005601.1, read as the reverse complement.
AGCCGTGAAGAACCAGCTCCTGTTTCAGTAACGCAGAGCTGTCAGGAGCATTCTCAGTAAACTGGGCATTTAGCATCTCCTCAGGTTTTCCTGTTTCATTCTGGCAGAGCAGTAATACAAGCCAAAACGTATACACACAGAGACCTGAACGCACAGCTCATTTCTTTCTGGATCATATTGATTAATTTTGGAGAGGGGTTAGAGAGAGGGACCTGTCATGTCAATTGTCATTGATTTCCAAGGTAAATGAAGAACCGAGCAGCAAAATCCTTCTCAGCCAAAAGATAACACTTAAAGACAGTGCAAGCAGTAAGCAAATGATTAGCTTTTCTGAAGTATCAGCACTGCTTTGAGATAACATTAATTTCAAGTAGATGAATGTAGATACTTTGTCGTTTCAAGACAATTTTTTCTTTCAGCTTCAAGTCTTTGCTACTTATAGCCCCAAAGAACATTATAGGATGCTTCACTGTTTACTACAAGCTTAAGTTGCTGTACTAAAAATATCTGACTGTGTTCTGCATTCTTGATCAAATCTATTCTAACAAGGTAATAGTTATGTGCACACCCTTCAGCTGTCAAATATATGTTAAATGGTGAAACATTTATTAAATGTGAGTGCTAATGCCAGGAGAAGCAGTTACTGCTACATTTCTGAAAAAAAGAACTGAAAAAAGCTGTTCAACACCTGCATACACTGTTTTGTACCAAACTGCTCTAATTAGCACATTTTGAGATATGATTAGAGCACTAGAGGAAGCTTTCCAAATGCCATTAATTATGGATGTGATCTTAAATTATTCACTTTGAATATTTTTTCCTTCTATGCCCTTTTATCTTCCACCAACTTTTTGTTGCATGCTAGAACAGTCCCAATTAAATCCCAAATGGAAGTTTGTTACATTAAAGAAAAGGTAAACTGAAAATTAATCAACTGCTTTTTTTCTAAGGTGCTTTTTCTAAAAAGGGAGGATGTGGGTAACAGTCAATTTTTTTCCTATTAAATGTTCATCATTCTCTATCTCAGTCTCTACTAACGTTGGAAGAGTGATACTTATACAACCATTAAGCATTAAAATTTCCATCTTGCACTAAAGTAATATTATGGAATGCAACAAAATATTTGTGTAATCATTCATCCTTATTCCTTTTAAAGACTACTGTATCAAGTGAGTCAGCCCAGACTCTGATGTATCACAGGTAGTATCACATGTAGAGTCTAATAGCTGGTGACCAACTGCTATATGTGATTTTGCTTCCAATAAATGGTGCCAAATAACCTGCATTAGAAAGAGTTTGAAGAACCTTTTCTAGGCTCTCATGCAACCAGAGCTGTCAGGTATAAATCTCTGCAAAGAAAGGAGAATAGAATTAGGAAGGAGAGAAAGAGAGGTAGCGAAGGATGGAGTCATAACATAAGGAAAACAAAGAGCAAAGCTGGGCAGAAGATAACATTTTTGTAGAGATAAAGAAAGAAAATTCATATACACCTGTTTAAAAATAAAGCTCACATTTACATATAATACATAGAGACATAGTAAAAGGCTCCCACGTATGTCCTCTTGACTAGGCAGAATAGTCAAACAATCCTAGTGCACGCAATGACTAAACTTTGCCCTGGATTTTACCTTTTTGCTAGGTTAAAGTTCCTCCTATAAAGCTTTCTCTGGGACCCATTAGAAGCTACTAGCACATACTTGTTTTGTTAAAGACGATTATAAAAATCCAGTGAAAAGGAATGACAATTCTCTCAAAAGCTGTTTAACACATGTGGCAGTGAAAAAGAGAGAAGATGTACTCCAAACTGGAGTGCTATCACTTCACACAATAGCCACATCCTTCTTATCGTTTAACAGATCTGAAGTCAGTTTCTGGATAGGAAACCCCAAAGGAAAACGCATCTAGGAGCAATCATTCAGAAGTCTGTTCTCCTGGTGATTCAGTGATGTTTGGCTGGTGTCATGTGCAAGCTGTCGATCTTCAGGATAAGCAGGAATTACCCTTGCATTTGGCATCATTAAAGCTCTTCAGAGAGGCTGTTTCTGACATCCTCAATCAATACCTCATGTGGCTACTCTGCTGCTGTATAGCAATGTCTCTGTGCAGCAAGCAAGATGCTTTCTGCCACCTGGAAACTGCTCAAAGACACCATTGAGTTGGCAAATATCTATGAAAAAGATTACATTTCTAATCAGTCTATCAGCAAAAGGAAAATCTCATGGAAACAAAGCAGGTGCTAAATGAATGCTGTCCATATCACATAAACGCTGCTCTCTAGTTGCCCCAGAATGAAACAAGAGCAGATGGAGTGAGGTACCAATAGATGAGAGAGACTGAACACCCTCATATTTGACAGATGCTCCTGAGGGTCTAGAGTGGGCCATCTCAGAAAGCAATCATTCATGTCTATTTAATTTCATATGGAGGGAGGATTTTTTTTCAATTAACCACCAAAGAGATTCGCTGTAACCACAGATCCTGCGTGGTCCAGGGGTATTAGCAGTCATGTAAGAGTTTCCTGACTAGCTTAGGACATCTTATCTGTCCCATGCCCATCTCTCTCTTTCCCCATCTCTGAACTTCCAGGAAAAGTCAGTGTGTCCAAAATGAAAGATAAATAATGAAGAGCAGGAGCAAAAATACAATAAAATACCTATCCTTTCATTACTGGCCAGAGAAATCCTAGCAATCTCTCATAAATAGAATAAACACCAAAGAAAGTAGAAATAGATGGCTTGGGAAATCTTCAGCCAGGGTGTTTCGCATATTCACACCAGACTGCTGGTGATCAAAGACAATAGTATTTTGAATCGGTCTAGAAATCAGATTTATAAAGCCTGGTATGGCTTCTCATTGTTTTCCCAGCAGAACATTTCCTGGTCACCTCTCCAAGTGCAGCTCTTGGGGCATCCAGAGAGATTATGGGAATGTGCTTTGCTTCACTTGTGCAAGTCAACAAGAGCAAAGAAGAAACATACTACAAGCAACACTGTAGTTTTCCTCCCCATTGCTCATTTTTCGTCTTTTAATGCTCTGTACACATTCCCAGGACACCTTTAGTGCCATGCAAAAACTCCTAGTTCATCATCAGACTGTTGCTAATTACTGATAACTCAAGGGAATATGGTAACAGATAGCCAGGTTACTACTGAAAACCCAGACTGGCAAACCGTAGGCTGAAGAATAAAAACTTGTAAATTTGAGAGGACAACTGTTTGTTGCATTTATGGCCGTTTCCCACCCAGCCAGCCTTAAAGTTATCACCTCCAATACACCAAATTGCTGCTGCAGATCCAGGAAAAAGTAAAAATTGCATTTTATCTTAATTTGACTTATTTTGTCTCACTGAAATTTACTTTCTACAAGTCCTTTAAAGCAGGAAAGAATTCCCTAGGGAAATGCCATCATCACCACTGTTTCACAACTGTTTTTCTAATTATATGATAGGTGACATTTTCTTCCTCCCCCTCCCATGTGGAAGCAGCTCTCAGGCACAGCAGACAGGAATGCTGTTTTAATAGAAACAGTTTTTTCACATGCTTACTTTCATATCAGTTAAAAATTACCGTTCATATCTTCTACAAATATTAAAGAACTCCTGGTGAGTTTTTGTCTGCTCAGATTTATTCTTGTCTATGTACTTCAGAACATGTTACGGTCATCATTTGTTACTGTTTGCAATCACAGGAAAGAAAATTGTATACCTGATATGGAATAAAGCTACAGCAGCTATAAAATACATTGGCCTTTCTGCCCCTTATTGTAAGGACAGAATATTCAACCTTTTATAAGAATGCTTTGCCAGCCACACTAATTGCCAGTAAATAAATTGAGCCTTATCTTGTCAATTATAAATGTGGTGACTATCTCTACATTTGCTGCTGTAGCATTTCACATGGTACATACTGTACTGAAGAATTTCTTCCCTCCCAACAGTTAAAGTCATCCCAAACCCTTGGTTTTTGTGCTCAAGAAGTGACAAAGGCTGCCAGACACACACAGAAGATTTTTGGTAGACCAAATGTAATGGTCTATGTTTGAACTGGACTAAGATGGACAGATTACTGCTCTTGCAAGAAAAATCTAATTGTGATTTCATAATCATCAAAACTGTGAAGTTTGAGCTTATATTTCATCTTTGACCAACCCAACCTTCAAAATGATCCAGTGTCCCCTTGTCCCAGCTTGCATAGTAGAATTGGTTTTGGCTACTAGGAGTGGGAAGTTAAGAAAAAAAGTTAAAACACACTGATGACGTGAAAATGGTGATAATTTTGAAATTGCAAAATCCAACCTTTACTCCAAAAGAAGCCAGATCTCAGTACAAAGCATTTAACATGCTTATACTTCAAAAAGCTAAAAATATGTGTTTGTTTTCCCTTCTATCCTGAGTAGACACAAAGGCACTGGTACAGCTATCGCTGAAGATGATGATCCTCTGTCCAGATTCCCATGGGCATCAGTTGGATTCATAAGGCAGGTAAAGGTTAAAAAGTTGTGTCTCATTAATGCTAGGAATCATTCAGTCCTGAGCACATAAAGGGCTATCAAAAGGTTCAACTGCAACTCTTGCTTAATTTTAGCTCCCACCTCACCAACCAGAATGGTGAAAAAGCATTTATATAGAGGCATGAATCAGGTCTAACAGAGACTGGTGATTCATTTAATGGCTGACCAGGACTACAAAAACCTAGATATTTTAAGAAAAAACCCATTTGTTTCCCATGTGGTTTTGATGGCAGTGGTAAGTCTGCAGCTTTAATGAGAAGTGACAAAAGCCATCAGTTTTATTTCAGTATTGACTGAGACATGGATTCCTGCCAGTATTCCCAGAGGATTCTGAAGGACAAGGAGGTGTGCAATTAAAGCTAGCTACATCATGAAATGCACTGAAAAAGCAGGACCTCAATGTCAAGAACAGTTCCTCTCAAGTTTTCCCCCCTGTAAATTTTTTTTGTTTTGCAACATAGTTTACATTGTCTTATAGACACCATGCTGCTCTAATTCAGTGACAATTCCAATTACATTTCACTGGAATGTAAAATTTGAGGCATATTATGAAAACTCAGATAATATCACAGTTCGTATTAGCAGAGCTACTGAATTTGTCATTCAACAGAACCTCGGAACTATGCTTTGTTCTGTATGTAATATTCTCTGTATTTCACTGGTGGGAAATTGAAGAAAAGGATGAAACACACGGCTTTAGAAAAATTCTAGCATATTTTCTTGGCCATGTCTGGGTCATATAACAGAGTTAAGCATGGTTAAATGAATTTTACGGCATGATACAAAATCCTAGTGGCGGGGCCAGAAGCTAGAGCTTCACGGCCTTTCCTCTACCTACCTGTAGATCCCATTGTTCAGAAGACAAGACTTCTGCAGTTTACACACTCTGGGGTTTTTTTGTTCAGTTTGTGTGCAAAGCATATGCCCCTGGCAACAATGTGATAAGAACTCCATTTTCACTTCCCATGCCTTCGAAGCAATACAAAACATGCTGGAGTTTCTTAAATACACAAATTAGATTTGGTAATGGGGAGTTAGGGACAACCTTATTTTTCCACTGTCCTTTAGATAATTTATAGCTGTCAGAATTTTACAACATGCACGGTGTATTAACTCAGCATGCACTTTCAAATGCTCATCAAGTATTTGCATGCAATCTTCAGCAGAAAAATTCTCTTTTCTTGTTAAGTTTTTGGTGTCCAGCAGTGATGGCCAATTTGATACATTGCAAAGACATCTTGAGTGACAGGATTCCACAAGAACCTCTTGAGAGCCAAGGGGTTTGGAGGTTAAGTGTATCATTCAAAGAAATCTATATCAGTGAGTGTCATGAACACCCTTGCTGTCATTCATTTTCAATTTCACTGCAGTTTCTTCATTACTCCAGTTGAAAAGACTTTAGGAATTGTTTCTTTCTGACCCAGTCAGAATCAGGAAACTACCTATATTCTGGTGACAGCCTTCTCCTGTAAAACTCCATATCTACATTGTCTACATTTCTTTAAAAATAGTAAACTGTCTCCTTACATGACATCTTCCTTTATTTGCCCATATATTCAAAAGCGAGCTGTACTACACATGTCTGTCTTTAAGATCTTCACACCTTTGAAAATACATCTGTTAAAATAAGCAGTCTTCAAAAATTGCTGGCAGATACCAGAAGAGATGGATAGCCACAGACTAGTTTAAATCTGGGTAAGTACATTGATTTTAAGAAGGTACGTTCATACACACCTGCTAAAGTTCCAATTTATAGAAAGCATTCCTCTGTGTGCATCACACATAAATCTTCATTAACATTAGATCTAAATGCTAACCTCATACAAAAACTGTTTTCTTAAATTCATGTTGAACAAAATAGATACATGTAGGGATTTTTACAGGTGTGGTACTTGATCTGAGGTATGGCACGATACAAAAATATTGCCAGGAAAAAAAGACCAGCTGACCAACGCAAACTTTTGCAATAAGTCTAAAGACATCAATACTTCCCTGTATCTCCAAGGTCTTTGCATAGGCACACAAGTCCGTGGTACAGACTCCAATGTCCTCTCACCACAAATTTTTCTCCCCCTATTCTAGAGCAGTTCAGCATTGCTGATGACAATAAGAGAATGACCTAAAAGGAATATACGCAAAAATGTAGAACATGGAATGTTCTTGCAATGCACACTCAGCAAAAAAAAAAAGTCAGAATGAAGAATATGACCCAAATGTCAAAGACAATGAATTTAGAGGAAATCTCTTGGAGTAATCATCCAAGAAGAAAAAAAATAAGCACAATTTTTAAGCTGGTGAATTATAGGCCTGAAAAGTGATACAACTAGTGGGTTTTCATGTATGATGCAAAGCCATCAAATGCTACTGGTACATTTAGAAATGTGTGTACCTGGTACAGGGACAGACACATTACACCAGTATCACAATGTCTGGCTTCACAGACCACCTTTCCTTAATACTGCATTTGCCTGCAAATATTTTATTTCCAATTAGTCTGTGATGTATTACACAGCAAGACAGGTCTGGTAATATAACAATGGCATGCTTTCTGCTAAAAAAAGACATACATAAGATTAAAAGAATTGTTGGCTTTCCACTAGTGCCTGATGACAGCTGGAAGGTCCTAGAAAATCTTTCACAGTACTATATAGCCTGGATATAATGCCCACATGTTAGTGATTGACTGCCACTGCTGCCTTCAACGAGCTGCGCCAAGGAAAGAACACTATTTCCCCATTTGGAGTTTTTTGTTTACTTTAACTGCTCAATTTCCACAAGAGATTATTTCTAATCCTAATCTTCATCCTTCTGTATTCAGCCCTTAGAATATGGCTCTTGATGTAGACAAGTGGTTTCTCACACAATGCTGAAGGAAAGCATTGAAATATCTGTGTAGACAACCCAAAACCTGGTACAGGCTCCTCTCTAACCTTCTCTAGTTACCACATATGCCCCAGGGGCTGCATTTTACAAACAGTGAAAAAAAAAACACATAAAAATAAACTATTAAAATAATATTTCTTATTTTTGTCCTACCCAAGGGTGTTTTTAGCTAGTTACGATACCAGTGCTAAGCTAAAATTTCCCATCTAAAAGGAAGTGTCCAGCTTCCCCTATTCCTAATCAGGGACCTGTCTTCATTTCAAGCAAGAAATGTTTGTAATCATTGCCTGCTAATAAGTATATTAACCTGCATTTCTGTTTACATTATGATTTCTTTCATCATTTCAGCCCTGTCAGCTACTGCATTACTAAGAAGGATCATTACTGATACACTACTTTTTATGAATTCAGGGTTATTGAACAGATACAAACAAGAATATCTGTTTATTTTAATTAGTTTGTAATCAGATAAAGGAATCAAAATGTGATGAATCAAAGGAAAAGCCATGACAAAAATGATTCAGTGAATCATCTATAACAATAGGCAGTGACAATAAAGGAATACATTACTTGTTCAAACAAGAGTATGAGCATTAACCAGTCAAACAACATGAAAAATGCAAACAAGAAGGCAGCCAAGTGACCTGCTTAACAGCTCCCAGAAAATCCAGAGCTGGAATGGGAACACATATTTCTAGTATCCAGCACCCTGTGCCTGGACTCCCTGCCTGAACATCCAGCCCTACACATTTAGCCACTGACATCAGTGACGGTCATATTTCAGGCAGTCTGTCTGTGGTGACACTAATTCAGCTTATAAGGCTTGGGGCTTTTTTCCAGTTTTTCAGAACTCTGAAAGATGTGCTTTTCAAAACTAACTCCAAGGCGAGAAGCTAACAGGAAGAGGTGATTTCACCTCTAGCACCAAAAAGAGCTCTTTTCGCTGCAACTGACTTCAGTGCTGCAGATGCGTTATTTTATCATGCAACCTGACCTAAAAGCCTGAGGCTCACCCTGACAGCAGAGAGACCCACAAGCATGTTCTAAATTTGTTCTCTTTGTACTAATACTAGGATAAAATGTTTAGTCATCCTCCCCACCTATTTTGCCTTAAGATCCTCTCCTTAGACTTCATGTTAATTTACTCTTTTTTTAGCTTGTTTCACAAGTTGCTGATCTGTCTTTTCTACAAAGCCATAGCAAAATATATAAAAAAATAACCTATTCCCTGGAATAAAGGACCTGGGTGTTGCAGCAGTTGTGGCCGCCACCAGAGTGGCTGGAGAGCTGCAAGGCCCAAGTGCAGCTTTAAAGTCGTGGTGGGCCGGCTCCAAAGTCTAATATCTCCCCCCAGCCTACGGCGAGCTCCCACCTTCCTTTGTAGTTCTATGTAGATCGTTGGTCTTTGGTTGCCCTGTTGGTCCTCCACCCCCTTTTATGTATCCTTAATATGTATGTCTCCTGTTTAATATGCATAATTTCTAGAATGTTCTCTGTTCTTCAACGCTCCATTGGCCTCCTGCTTCCTTGCCCCTCCCCTCTCCTTTCCTATTGGATTTCGGGTTGTCACTCTGTCCCCCCTCTGCCCTCTGACTCTCACCTGATTGGTATATGTTGTTTTGCCCGCCCATTGTACCTCCCCCTGTAAAACCCTGAACCCTCCAGTGTCTCGGTTTTTTGTCCCTGGACCCTCCACTGAATAAACCTACTGGAACCCATACGAAAGGCACCTCTCAACTCCTTTACCCGTGGCTGACATCCTGGATTCCTGCCTGCTTGTGTGATCTTGCCTTTCACCGCACCAGCTGTCGTGGGTGTTTGTGTGCGGGCTCCGCAGCTCCTCCTGGATGTCTTCTACGGGGAATCAGCATAGATTGCCACGTTCCCTGCGGACACTCGGGGAGATGTAGCACTGGTCCTTCGGCCAACACAGTGGGCTGCGTCACCTTGGGGTGCTGGTCAATAGCCAGCTGAACATGAGCCAGCAGTGTGCCCAGGTGGCCAAGAAGGCCAATGGCATCCTGGCTTACACCCAAGATAGCGTGGCCAGCAGGACCATGGAAATGATTGTCCCCTGTAGCCATGAGGAAGCATCTTGAGTGCTGTGTCCAGTTCTGGGCCGCTCACTGCAAGGACACTGAAGTGCTGGAGCGACTCCAGAGGAGGGCAGTGGAACTGGAGAAGGGTTTGGAGCACAACTCCTGTCAGAAGCAGCTGAGGGAGCTGTGGGTGTTTAATCTGGAGAAAAGGAGGAGGGGTGACCTTATTGTTCTCTACAATTGCCTGAAAGGGGGGTGGGTGTAGCCAGGTGGGTCTCAGCCTCTTCCAGTCCCAGGTGAGCCTCAGCCTTGTCCCAGGGAGGTCCTCGATGTGTGGGGCTGGACTGCCTCCAGCTGGGGTGGTGAGATATCCTGGCTCCCAGTCCTAGGAAGCAGTGCTCTCACTGGGTGGTCCTCTGAGACAACGTGATTCCAACTGGGTTTCTTTCAGTGAATCCAGTACGAGCACAGTCTATGGACACATACGTTCCTATGCAATGCTGTGTTACTAGTTTTTTCTCTCATCTGTATAATGCACTGAATAATAAACTTTGGAAAATGCAAAGAAGAACTTTTTTGTGTAATTCAGCTATTTTACCCACTACATTTTCAGCATAGGTGCTGTTTTCTTCCTCCAAGCTAAAAAAGAAACAGTTTTAAAGCATGTGTCTGATCTGAAAGGATGTGGTTGGGAGAAGAGAAGTAGGTTTATTACAAAGATGTTTGTGTTCAGATAGCCTAACAGGAACTCAGCATATTGCCATTGATTTTCAAATGGCATAAACATGGTCTGCTCTCAGACTCTGCATCTTGAGGAGTAATTGTTTGCTGGTTAGCCATAATGTAAAAAAAGGTTAAACAGTCACATTTAGTGGCAGCTGTAAGATTACAATTGACTCCTTTTAGTAATTTTTTTTAAACCCTCTTTCGGAGTACACCATTAGAAATCTTTTGACTCTTTGAAACATAATATCAAGCTTGCTGCTTAAATTCACTGTATCCCAAGCCAAAAATTGCTCACAATTGCATTGCCTTGAGCAGAACCCTGAGTAGGTTATGAAGTCCAGCTAATAGCACTACCAAAGAAAGATGAGAAAAAAGGAATTTCCCTGATTTGCCCACAGCAAAATTATTAACAGATGCCAGTGAAGTAGTTAGAGTTTTTTTAGTTCACACAATATACCTCTTTGAGGTCTAATAATTAATCATTTATTGCAAAATCTTATGTTACAAGCCCACTGGGTCAGTGGACCCTTGGACTTGATCCAAGGCCCTTTAAAGTACTGCATTTTTTTTCTTTTAATGTAACCGTGTCTTTTGATACAACTGTGTTTTGTGTCCAGCCCTAGTCTGCCTCATTGCTGACAGTCTCAAATACTAAATTAATGTTCTTCATATAAGCCTAGCATCCTAGATAATGGGGAAAATAAATGGTTGCCTTCAGCTCTTACATATCCTTGTGCTTCCAAGTACTACTGATCAGGGCTAAAGCTTTCTTCTCTGCTTTAAGACCATTTCCTACAGGTCCAGACTCTTTTACAGAATAACCCTTCAACCCCATATGAATGTGTGCAGTAAAGCTTTCCACATGTTGAAGCAGGAGACAACTCCATCCTGCTTTTTTAACAGAAGAAACCAGCACTGAACATGCTGAACCTAATTCATGTATTGCTGAAAGCCTTCCTTTTATGCTTCCAGTCAAGAATATTTGAGCTTTGTCCTGGGTAACAAATATGAGCAGGCATTTTTGAACCACCATTAAATTTAGCATCACCTATCCTTCCTCTTCCTACTGTCTTAATATAAACACTACTCATCATTATCTATTTTTGAACTATCTACCCAGATCCCCTTTCCATAAAACTTGTGTGCAAGTTTGGAAGGAGTGAGTTTGAAAAGGTGTCAATACATTTTGTCATTCAAAATTCCAGTAGGAAGCTTCAGAGCACAATCAAGGCACAAGAGCTAGGTAAGCTGCAAGCAGTCTTTATTTCTGTCCTTCTTTTCTTATCTGTAATAAAATCATATTCTACTGGAAACAGAGTTGACTTTCCAGGCGTATGTCAGGCTCAAGGGAAGCAATTAGATGTAAAGCAGGCCACCTGGTATGACAGTAATTAGAATCTAGATCTGTTGTTATTAGGACCCAAAGTTGCACTGTGAATTAGCTCAGAAGTTTAATTAAACCTGTAATAACAACTTACTTTTATTTCTTAATTATTCTTCTTGGAACCCAGCTGAACAGAGGGCTGAATGGCTCACTGAACTAGTGAAGAGTAACATAGCTATTTCCATCTGTATTACCAGTAGAGATCAGAACCACCTTAGCTGTTATGAATGGTTATTAGCACAAGTATTCGCCTGGCTTTGTGGCATCTACAGAGAATTAATTAAAAGGCTCAAATTGGTGTGAAGTTACCATTTCCTACTGTTAGCTTAGACCCCATATAGGCAAGAAAAGGAATCATAAGCTGTACCTACGTTCCTATTAGCATTAGAGTTCAGGGCATTTGGTGACTCTTCTCGGTGTACCCATTCACCATGCACAGATCACATTTACAGAGCTTATTTGGTGCAAACAAGTGAGATTCTTCCAGAAGAAATTGAACCAGAAGGTCAGATTCTGACCTATGCCAGAAGCATGCCACATCTGATATGGACATAAACAGTGAATCAAAACAACTCCAAACCCTTGGCATAGCAAGAATATACAAGATTAATTGTAGTCGGACCTGCGTGCCCTAAACTTCACATTATATAAATGTAAGATGTTCAGCAGCAGATCTTTCAATCCACTAAACTGGCCCTGTTGTATCAAATTTCTCAACATAGTAATGAGAGGCAGTGGATCACTGGAATTTTACAGCACATGAAGTACAGGGAGGGAATGTTAACAAGATATCTTCATTTTCATCTATCTGTGCATGACACTTTGAAGAGAATTGCACAAACAAGTACCTAAACAAAGTCCCAATACACAAAATCCTTTGTAATGCAAAGTTAGAACCAACAGATGATATACAAAGTTGGGGACATGAGGGATATTACTATTATGATAGTGTTTGTTGTGCCGAGGTGCTTCATTCAGAGCTCTAAGCTTGGATGCTGCCTATCAGGACTCTCCTGTATGATCTAAAATGTCTTTGTACACACTTGCAGATAGTATTACTACTAGCATTAAGTATTAATGCCCAGGCTTTTATCCCACGATATCAAAATAAGACAACAGAAGCAGGATCCAGTGATCCCTGCTGACAGATGAACGCCACTGAAGCCAAAAGCAGCTCTGTCCGTGTATTCACTGGGACATTTCTCTCATAGTACCCAACAGCATCTGGGATAACATCCCAAGAAAGGCAGATGTTCTTGTAGAATACACTGCCGTCATATTCATCTACGGAGCTGTACAAGGAAACGCAAGGGAATGGGCACTTGTGGAGGCAGAAGTTTTTTCTTCGTTTGCAGGCAACCTCAGCTGTTACACAACATAATTCCAGATTTTGTGTGTATTAAATGAAAAATTCTACTATTTATCACTGTTAACTGGTGCTTTATATCAAAGGCTATAATTTAGTAGTTATGAGCTTGGAACCAAAAGATAAAAAAATAATGGAAAACTTCTAGGGTGGGAAAGTGGAGGGGTTTTTTATTTTTACTCCATACAGGAGACATTAATTGGGATGCTCTGTATTTCAGTCATTACTGTCTGAAACTTATTAATAAATGTCATCTGGTCCATTGCTGTTGCCAAATCAAAATTGTTTCCTGAAGTATATAATAACATATTCTACTTCAGTATCATAGGATTTTGTCCCCATAATACTTCTATTTAAAATAGCGATATCGTTAGTTCAGGTTTTTAAACAGTGTTAATTAATCTAATTTTTGCTTTTCATCATTTATGCTCTTAATTACTACTAATTTAGCTCCCTTTGGATAAGAGAAGTTGCATAATCTGGTTCTCAACAAATAAAATGACAATACCAGGCTGTGCCTTTTATCTTTAGACTTGAAATCTATACAATATTATTACAATAATGGCTAAAATTTTTTTTTCATTTCAAACAGCACAAACAAATTTTTAGTACATACAGTCCCTCTATTTACAGGAAAAGATTAAATGCACTGATGTCAACTGAGGATTCTGTAAAACCTACAGCAAAACAAAATTCTAACTATTTAATTGACAAAAGAACAACTAATAAAATTCTTTAAGATTTTGGACAGATAAATCAGTTTTCAGAAAAGCCATGTATAGTAGACCAATAATTTGTACAGTAGCCTAAATGTTCCTTTTAACCGCACAGGTAAAGGTCCTCATCACATTTTTAATGACGGTTGCCATCATATTAGAAACATATATTTATAAGCAGTTACTAAAAAAAACAAAAACACATTGGGAACTTCTGCAAAGTTCAAAAAACATTGAATGCAGTCAAGCTTTCCTGATAAACTTGTTCATACATACCTTTTACCCAGTTGTATCTTCATTTGCCTACTTGATCATATATTTTGATGCATTCTTCCAGACAACTGGAATCTGCCTTTTACATTTATGCTTCAAAACAAAAAAATAGTATTTTCTGACCTTGTCATCAATCTCAACAAAATCCTTGCAAGTTTTGCAAGATGCCTGGACAAACATGGCTGTTTCTGAGAGACCAGTCCTGGAGGCAAGAGACAAGATCCTGCTCAAGTGAAAATCTGAAGTGGCATGGTGCATTGACAAAAAAAAAATTGTTCCAAGGTACTTCAAATTTCAGTTCCTGAGCAAGCCAAAAAGAACATCCTGCATGACTATCCTGATGGAGATGGGGATAAAAAAAGCTACTTCCAAGGCAGCCAGGTCTCAGCTTCTCATAGATACTACTCAGGTCCCAGAAGCACATTCAGAAATTGGCTGGCAGGTAATGCAGTGCACAGAATTGACTTATAGTATGTTCTCCATGGGGCATGAAACCAAGCAGAAGGTTACAGCTATTCCCTGCACCAGCTAATATTTTTGCATGGTAGCTTTGTGAGCATCCTGCAGCATGGGTGCTATGGAATAGCAGTATATTATTAAAGCAAAAATCCCTAATTGAATAAGTAAAGCACCTCACACATCTTGCCAAAATGTCCATTATCAGAGTCCACCTACACTGTTCTGTACCCCCCACAGAACAGCTCACAAGTCTATACAAGGCCTGTGAAACAGTGGCTTCTAGCCAACTTCTTTCTGCGAAAGAAATGCCATGAGGAGCACAGTTCTCCACGATAGAAATATATCACTTTAAGAGTTTGACAGTCTTCTCTGAAGTAGGTCTAACAAAATAAATGAAGATGTGAAAAAAATCAGAATTTCACAGCAAAATATATGTGTATGTATATACACATTCCCCAGCATCAGATGCCAGCTTGGTGTGAGGAAGAAACAAGACACTGAGGGGCTGACATTAGCCAACTACATCTCTTTGTTCCTGGGCTGTCTAGCCCAAGTGGAAGTTAGAGTAGCTGAGGTTGTAAAATTCCTACAGTAGATCTGAAATAATTGTTTTTGAGCCAAAGAGGGCTAAAAAGAGGGGATGACAATGCCTAAGTACTGTATATTTCAACAATTGTTGATAAATTGATGTTATTTTTTACTTGATGCATCCACTCAAGAGTAGCTAGAAGCAAAATTGTAAAAAATTATCTGCTTTTTAATCTATTTTTCTATTGCATTTTTAAATTCAGAGTAATACTGCATCTACAATTTTGACTGCATTTTAGTTATAAAAAAAGTAGTGAAGGTGAAATGACTTTTTAAACTCAGTCTCAAACAACTATGTGCAATCTTCAAGTTGTCGGCTAAACTTCAGATAATTAAAGTAGAACTTCAGCTTTTTTATTTCTTTGATGGGAACTACGTGCAAATTTTGAAATTAAACAATGTCACGACTACAGGGACGGTGGGATTTTGAGGCTGCTAAGCAATGACATAGAATAGCTCTTTCTCTGTCATCTGGTACACTGTTTAGAAGTAATGAATTTTCACCTCTCTGCCATTCTCCCTGTCATGACAAGGCAATTCCTCACTAGCCACAGAAGTGAACAGTTAAATTATTATCAAATCTCTGCAAGCTTATTTGTGAATCTGGGTCATATCTCAGTCACACTGATGCAAAGCACACTATCTTTCTCCATTTGCATAATGCTACTGTAGATTTACACAGAGACAAGGAAGAGCTGGGTTAGGCTGAGCATTTTCTACAGAGGAATACCTGCCAGGGTCTCAGCACTGCCCTTACTGTGCATAGCAACAGTGCTCAGCATTAATACAGCAGGGAGGCCAATATCTCAGCTCTTCACCAGTGCATTCCAGCTGGAAGTCCAGAACAATGAATGATGTATTAGACATATAAAATGGATCTCAGTGCATCACAAAAAGGAGAGGGGCTTTTGATGGCGTTTCTTTGGTAAATTCTGTTATTTAGGTGTTTTATATGGGATTGCTTGCTCAATGGCTTAGTACAGCTGCTCTGCTACTGTCTGATAATATGTCAAGCTGTCAGGAAGGCAGCTTCCTAATAGCCCTTAGAGCATCAATTTCAGAGCATATTATAAATGCTACTAATCCCTTCAAATTCCCTCTAAGATACACAAGTCAATATCACTATTATTATTATTATCACTTTTTCTTTTTTGCAGTTGTTGAAATTGCAGTAGAGAAATATGATCAGCCTTCATCAGCATTACAATGCAGAGGATAGGTCCTCATGTGGCATAAAACTTGTTAATGCTGCTGAAATCAAAACAGGAATAAAACTATTATCTTATGTGAGAGCCTACCCTTAAAAGATGAGAGCTCCTTAATTGTCATAGTGGGTAATTTTATTAGGAGACGGCGAGCTTACACAGAGTAAATGAATTGCAAAGACTTAGATCTTACCTAACAGCTATTAACTAACATTTCGAAATAAATATCATTTAAATACTTTTCAAAAGAGATTGCTGTGATTGCCCTGGAGATCTTACACAGAGCTGGCTGCAGCTGTGACACGCTGGGGGCCTATGCTGTGCTGTACACTCTTCCTTACAATGGAAAGGTGCTTGAATGAGGCTCTAAACACACCAAAGGGTTTCAGGAAAACAGTTTCATGACTGTGAATATAAAGGAAATTAATCATTAAGGAAAGTCAATGGAAATCACCTACTGGGTCCTATTTTCTGGTTACTGGCAAGCTACATGTAAATCTTGTTCATCTCTCCCCTAATTGTGCCCATCTAGTTGACAAAGGTGAGTACTGGTTCTCTCCTTGCAGTAAGAAGCAGCACTGCAAGGGCCAGGGCGGAACCAAGTCTATCAGGTTTGCATTTTCCTTCCCTTGCTACAAGGCACAACGTGGGTGAAGTAGAAGTAAACTGAGTGAGCGTCGACGGGCACAGAGCAGGAAAACAGTGGTGGCTCCATTTTTCTAGGCTTCTGTATGGGAATACAGGGGCAGTGAATTGGAAGCCACTCCTGTCTCTAAAAGTATTTGAACAATGGAACTTGACTTCTCTTCTCCCTATATATCCACATAATAAGGAATTCAGATTTTACCAAAAATCCAAGCCGCAGTTTAGGAGCATCAGTTCATTTCAGGGAGATGTTCAATCTTTGTGAATGCTCGCAATAATCCTGCTTGAATATGTAGTAATATTTTAATGTATTAACATCTGTAAATAACAAGTGACACAAGAGAGACCCTACATAAATAAATTTCTAAGCCTGTCACTGTATATAAGTCAGCTGCTTTACCTTATGCAACACTAAGCGGCAGAGTTTTCAAGCCGTCAGAGTTAGTTAGTGGTGATGATATAAGGATGTATAAGGAGATAAATTACTCCCTGCTCTTTGCTGGCCAGCTGTACCAACCAGCCACTTTTGGATGAGCAGCGAGACCTGCTCTGAAAAATCTTGTAGTCCTTGCAGATTTGCAAAGACAGCCCATGGAACGTGGGTGCACAAATGTCCCAGGACTGAAGCCAAGCCACACTCCTTTCGAGTAAGCCACTGGCCAGTGTTCCCACAACAACAATTTCTTGAGTGCTAGTCTCCAAGGCAAGGTTTAAAATCATATGATCTAGAAGCCAAAGCCTCTGTAACCCAACACTGACTCCTTGTTCTGTCCGGTGCCTTTGCTGAGAATATTACAAAAATAGGAAAGTTTTATTTACTCATGTATTGCTTTCAAAACAAGAAGAGCTCAACAGTCTTGGAACAGACTTCATTAGAGAACTGGCAGAGGCAGCACAACCATGGGAATAAATTTATAGGTAGGATGAAGCTGTCTCTTTGAATCATAAATTGACTGCAAACAGAAAATCACAGTTCTCACACACTACAGTGTCCAGTGATTCTCTAGAGAACACCCATCCCCAAACATAGCCTGCCAAGTGTCAAATACATTATTAACTAGAAGTAAAAACTAAAATAATTCCTCCCTAGATTCTCCTTGGGGAAGTGAAGCCTTATACTCTCCTTAATACAAAGGGTTTTACAGGCACAGTGCAATCCAGTACCAATGCACCACCTCTCAGAACTGATATTTAAACACCTTTCCTACTGTAGTATTTTGAAGCAATAACAACACTTTAAACTTCTATGGCAACTTTATCCAAGATTTTCTGAGTCATTTAAAAGCAATAATTAATTAAAGCTCCATGAGTTAAAGACATAGTGACAACACTTTCCGCAAGGTAAATCAGACAGACTCTCAGAGGTGTCATGCAGTGCTGTGCACAGGGCAAGAGAGCTGGACTGGAGACTGGATCCCTGGGGCATCTCTGTGTCAGTGCCCTGCATTAAACATCGGATACTTCACTCCCCCACCCTACATATGCTCTTAATGCTCAGCAAATTCTCATTACAGCAAAGACACCGTGAAATGCCTTTAGTGCTTATTGACAGTAAATGCACATTATTATCTCCAGGTGTTTTTGTTCTGTTTTAATATGTTGGGGAGTTTTGCCTTTTACTGAGATTATTACTTCCTTATTACTAAACAACCAAAGAAGTAGAGAGTTACCAGGGGCTGCCTGTATTAGTCTCAAATGTCTTTTCAGCTTATTAAAGTGTTTTCAATTACCTCGTAATGTACCTCCAGGGAGCCTAGGAGAATGGAAGGATTAGTAGAGTAATGAGTTTAAATTATTTATGGGTTTGGGGTTTTTTTCCTCCCCTCTTACTATGTGACTTTGTTGGATTTAATCCTAGACCAGAGATATTTGACAGTACAAGCCAGGTTATATCTAATGACTAATCTTGATTCCAAATCAAAGGGTTGTGAGAAAAGAATATAAAAATGCAAATTGCCCTTCCATCTCCAAGATGATGAAGTAAAAAGTAGGGAGGTCTGCTTTATTTTGCACTGATTGAAACAATATTTCTGTTTTAGAAGTTTCTGAAACTGATAAGACTTATGAATGGTAGATTAATTTATTAGGCAGGAACATCCATGAGGAAAAGAGGGCAGGTGATCAATTTTTACTTTAATGTATCATGACATAATAAAATTCCAAAACTCAGCCAGCTGAAGCAAATATCAGAGGGGGGTGAACTGATATTTGTGTAGTTCTCTGTGGTGGCCACTGTTACGGGTATTACCACCCAAATATCTGAGCATCCCAAAGCTATTAGATGTATTTTAGCCTCAATGTCATGATGAAGTAGAGAAATTTCATTTTTATTACATTCAGGAATTGGAGATACAAAAATCACAGTCTAAAAGTCACACTGAAAGTTCAAGAAGACCAGGAATTCAACCAGTATCTCCTGAGCCCTACTTATATCCCTGACAGTCCAACAATCCACACAAAGTAATAATGCCAAAAAAACAAAAATGAAAGCACGAAAATGAAAACCAGACCATGATTCTAGAGGGAAGAAAACACATGCTTTACAGAAGATATTTATCATGGCACAGTCTTCCAATTCCAGTCTTAATTTTTTCTAGTCTGGTATGTTACACTGGTAATCCTGCCTGTGCTGTAGGTTGCTTTCAAGTCTTTCCTTCTTCCTGCAGTTTTCTGTTCCACCTGGCTATTGTTGAAGGCAAATCTAATTTAGCTGCCGAGTTAATTTTTCTGAAGCTGAAAAATTAGGCTACGTAACACTTCCATCATGGTGACTGTCAATATCTTCACCATAATTAATGCAATTTCCTTCACAGTGGAGCTGGAACTTGGCTTCTATCCTATATGGTCCTGTGAATTAAACATGGATTTGTTGATGACAGCCCCAGAACTACAACTTTACTTACTGTTTTAAAATGAGGATCTAGACATTTTGCTTACTTCCTATGTTTTGGAACGGTTACCTAATTAATGTGGATTATAAAGTGTAGCATATTCTCAGCAACAGAAAATATGACCAGATCTCACTGTTCTTCAACTTCGTGTATTGTCAGCATCACAGCTGTATCAGAATTTACAGATGTCTTCAATTCTAATGTGTCACCTATGAAAAACACTGGGGATCATGAGAAATCAGTGAAAAACAAAAATGTGTGTGAAAGATATTTCAACTAAAAATCCCCATTGCCTTATATTGTGGAAGAATACCAAACATGTACTGAATAGAGCTGTTGGAACTACAGTAAGTTTGAATATTTTTTCCAGTATTTTTTCCAGTATTTTTTTTTCCTGTCACGGAAGTAGTTAGTCAAAATGTAAACTTTAGGAGAAAAAGGT
Organism: Rhagologus leucostigma; assembly: GCA_013397725.1. Lineage (NCBI taxonomy): Eukaryota > Metazoa > Chordata > Aves > Passeriformes > Rhagologus > Rhagologus leucostigma. The sequence continues at coordinate 1,705,107 of VZTD01005601.1, read as the reverse complement.
TTGGTTCTGTTTTCTCCTCCCTACACCTCCAGATCCAATACTGAATTTCTTGAAAAATAGACTCATGTCAGCTTCTTAAAGAGATCCATGGACTAGCCTCAAGCGGAGAAGCAGTCCTGATTTTGGAATTCCTTCTGCTCAGGCAAATCTTTAATCAAAAAGGAATCTCTTTGACTGGTATTGACTACATATAGATGTCTGTGTGCATGCATATATGTATATATGTGTGTATATATATACATATATACGTATATACGTATATACGTATATACGTATATATGTGTATATATACACACATATATACATATATATATATGCACACAGACATCTATAAGTATGTTTATTTCCATGGGTTTTTTCTTGACATTTTAAAATTTTGTTTCCATTTTTCCTTCTCCCTCCTCAAAATACCCTACTGGAAAAGTCTTGGTTTATTCCTACTGAAAGAGGGGAAGAAATTCTGTGGGTAGGCAAACACCTTTTTTTGTCTCTGCTCTTGTGAACATCTGACTGATTTTTGGTCTTCTTCATCCATTATAAGATTTTATCTATCTTTGCTGACAGATATAATGACTGCTGTTAATCCAGAGACAGCATTTTTTTCTCACTCATACTTTTGTAAGACTGAGTAATCATACATGAGTACGTGTAGAGATTCGATTCGAAACTAAAACCTAAAATATGTCAGATACATGTGATGATTAAAACAGTATACATAAAATTATCACAGAAGTGAGAACAGCAAAAATGTATCAAAGCCACCGTCAAAGTTTCCATAAAAGTGATCCAAACATGAATAATCTTAAAATGGAGACATCTCCCAGTAGTTTACCACCAGAACCTGTTCAGAAATCAGAGCTGGATAAGAGCTATTAGTCTGATACTGTACCCTGAAAACCTATTTTTCTTTGTTTTCACTGCTACTACGATCTCTCATGACAAACCCAGCCTACAGAAGGTATCAATACCTTATGATGAATGCTATGAAGAGTGACCAAGGTGTTTTCAAGGAGACTTCTTCCATACTCATAGTCCTCTTCATCCTCCTCTTCAGTACCATTAGTTAGCACACTCAGGGGAGTCTCTATGTGTTACCCAGCCTGGGCAGGACTGTAGATGAATACATCCTGCTAATTCTCGTGCTAAAATCCTGTCTGCATTCACACACAACACAGAAGCTAAAACATTGCCTGCTGTAGCAGGATTCTACCTGCAAACTCCAAAGCAGAGGCAGCAGATGGTTTGGCTGGATGTTAAATAGTTCCCCAGGACATTTTGCCTGCTAAGAGTTGCTACCCACAGGCAGAGGAACCCAGAGGTGCACATGTAGCCCAAGTGCCCTCCCCCTGCTTTTTGTAAAATGTGTTAATGTGAATAGATTGAAAATTTTAGCCTGAAGTAAATTAAATACATTATGTATAATGGCAAATTATGCAGATTTATACCAGATAATCAGTTGGTGTGCTCTCCATTAAAGACAGCTAATGTCCAAATAGAATAGTTTGAACTTGAACAAATAAGTTCAGGTTGTTCCCACTGGGCACATCACTTCAGACTCCTATAACACTACCTTGCGATTGCCTCCAAAAGTGCTGTTTCCTATTATGTTCATATTTCAATCTATCCTTTTTTGCACTTTCATGGACCCACCCACCTCCACCCTTCAACTCCTTTACTTTGGACAGAAATACTAAAAATGGGTTCTAAACTGTGCTGTAGCAAGCAAAATACAGTGCAGAGAGAGCTTGGAACCCATTTCTGATGGGAGGAATTCTCTGGGCCTTACCACTTTGATAAACTAAGGTATTAATGACAGGTTTTGGCAATGAGGAGCAGGAAGAAGAAAGTAGAAAGATGACGGTGCTATTCTTGATGAGAGAAAAAAGGAAAAGACAACCATGGGCCCAAACAGTGCCTTCTCTAGAAAACAGTCGGAATTTGAGCTCAGGCTGTTATCGGAAAATTTCCTATTTGTTCCAACACAGCAAAGGGAGCAGCAGCTCTCTAAAGAATGATGCACAAATTCAGTGGGAACAACTGGTTTATTCAGCTTGGAGAAGAGGAAATGGAGGGGAGACCTCATGGGGTCTTTAACACCGTCATGAGGAGAAACGCAGGAGTGGGTACTGGTCTCTTCACTCTTGTGACCAGGGAAAGGACTCGAGGAAATGGCATGAAGCTGAGTGAGGGTAGGTTTAAGTTGGATATCAGGAAAAACTTTTTCACTCAGAGGGTGGCTGGGCACTGAAACAGGTTCCCCAGGGAAGTGGTCACAGGACCAAGCCTGTCTGACTTCCAGAAGCATTTGGACAATGCTCCCAGGCACATGATATGACTCTTGGGCCTTTCCTGTGCAGGGCTAGGAGTTGGTCTCAGTGATCCTGATGGGTCCCTTCCAGCTCAGCATATTCTACGATTCTATGAATTGTACTCTTGAAACTAACCCACTGGACTCTGACCTTGAAAATTTCTACTGCCAGAGAGAGAACTTCTGCGTAAAGTCAAGTAATTTTTAGTATCTGTCCCTCCTTTTCCATCATTTGTTCTCTTTCTGTGCAGGTTGTAACCACTGCAGGAACAAGAATTTTCTTACCATGTTTACACAACACGTAGTGCTGTAGACACCTTGTTTAGGTTGGTGCTTTGTGTTAGTGTAATCCTGTTTCCAGATATGCAACACATGAATGCTCACATCATTCCCCGGAGAACAGCAGAGCCAAATGGACAGCATTAAAAACAGCTGATGGCTGTGCGAGCTTGCACAAGGCAGATCCCTCAGACAATAAGGTACAGCTTCCCAACACTTAACAGAATCAAACTTGCAGACTTGTGAGAACTAGATGATCCAGGCCTCAGGTCTGGGAGAAACCCATAACCTGAAGAGTCCAGAGAGAAATGACATGAAGGCCTAGATGATTTCCCGAGAAGAGATTTAAACCCCTTCATGGCAGCAAGCTCTTGACACTCTGGCCCCTAAATCCAGAAGAAGCAGCCTGGCAGAAATATCCAAGCTGGGCCCCCAGTGTCAGTCCCACCACCTGAGTTCATAGGAGAAATGATTGTGGACACAGCAGCTGAACTAAGACTGTACGATCTGACGACTTTATTGCCCTAAATTATCAGACACAGCTGAGCGGCAAACACGGCACAGACTGAAATGGCACTGCAGACTTTCTGCTTGTGGAGACAGTTTCTTGATGAAGTGTCTTATTCAGTAATTGCAAAATATAAGAAATTGGGGACTCTTTTTCCTACTTCCTTTAATAGTACCACTAAGCTTGTGCCTGTTTAAAGGGCATATTGATTTTTGTTTCATGCAGAGAAACTGTAGCTTGTTAGGAATAGCACTCTCTTTTTGGTTTGGTTTGAGGGTTTTTTGTTTGTTTTGTTTGGAGTTGGGTTTTTTCATGTATTTACTGTTCTTTTTTTTTTTTAATCCATCCTAGCACTGCAGGTGCCAGTACCAGTGCATTATCTGCTCTTTCCTTGACTTTAATGCTTACACAGGGAGCCCATATAAAAAGATCCAGACTTATCAGGCAGGATTTCTGGCACACATACTATGTAGTGGTCTGTCAGTTGACCCTGCCATTTCAGAGAGAGTTTCTAGATTGTTCAGATGAACAATCTGACCACATTTATCTTCAGGAAATAAACATGACATCAGCCTAATAACTCCCACCAAACCTTCTTTCACATAGACCCAAATTGCTTGTGAGTCCCTCACTGGGGAGATGCATTTTTGTCTGATCTCGCAGGCTATAATAAAGAGAAGTATTGTATTTATGAACAATCAGCCACTGTATTGTTCACAAATTTGTTATTTTAGTTCTTACATTTGATATTTGGTTTGAGAGATAACCTCTCTAAGACTAACAGTGCTAACATCCTCTGCTGTGCACTGTTCACTCTGCAGAGCACTTACAGCAGGGTTCACTGTGGCAGCTGCCAAACAGCTGCATTTTAACCCTGCATCTCAGTAAGGCAGCTTTCTTGCCCCACATCAGTCTCACCACAGCTGGGAGATCAGGGAGGGATGAAAGGCCTCCAGGTGCTCAGATAGGCAGCTGCTTCTCCAGACAGATCTTTGGGATCTGATGAATATGTGGTATGGGTTAGGCACAGTCATTGCAAAGACAAGTATGAATAACAAGGTAGTGAGTTTAGGGGCTGTTATTTCACTTTGTGAAAATCTGGGAACAAGAGTGCATGCATGAGTGCATTTGGCTGTAGCACCCCTGCAGAGCCAGAAAAGACTGCACAACTCACCATTAGAAAGGTTTGCTTAAAGCAGACACTCCTAATGGTGGGGAAAGTAGTCTTTGATGGTTATCTGCCTAATACTCCTCAGTTTGAAGTCAACACAGGACTGCATTACTTTCCTGAGTGAACCCACCCATAACAATGTGTTCTCTCTCGCATTTTGTATGAATTTTAACCTCTTCGCACAATTAGAATGTGTGAAAAAAGTTTTCCTTAAAACAAAGTTTAGAACTGCCAAATTAAACAGTTCTAAATGTCTTTGCTATATCAAACACCAGTAATAAGGAGGCCTGAATACCACCCTTGATCTTCACTGCTTTAATAACATCAGCAAATAAAAAAGGCTGGGCATTATTATCTAGACACAAGGTTTGCTAGACTGCTACAGCTTGCATCATTCAGCTAAACTCTTATCACAAGCTACAAAACAGATAAGAAGCCTGTATTTGGGCAAATGTCATATTTCTGTTTACTTTGCTATTTTTTTGTCCCCCAGTTTATATATGATATTGGTAATGACTACATTTTACCAAAACATTTTTTAAATTTAGAATGGTTTTTCAATTCCATTGGATTTTTTCCGAGAGAAAAAAAATTAAAATAAAGTTTGATTAAAATACAGAGTAAATGGAAATCTTCAGAAGAAAACATTTTTCTCTCTACACTTTCCTGGGTTTCTTTCTGAAATTAAGTGTTATCATAATACTCAGTCAATTTGAAGAATAAAAACCTTGTAAAACTTCAAATGAAAAGTGGGCATTTTTACCTATTCTATTAGTGTTATCTACCTGCGTTGCCTCTGCTATGTGTTCTAGTGTTATCAATGTAGATAGAAAGCACCATATGACAAGTAAATTCCATTAATTACAGATTTTTCATGTGATCCTTCACTCCCAAGAGATTTACTTTGCTATTTCATCTCACTTTTACATGTTAAATCAATACCCGTATTGGCATATATCAGGAACACACAGCACCAATTATTGGCAAATTAGATCCTGACACAAAGCACTGGTTTCTAATAAAGGTGTTGCCCATGGCTATATGCACCATACCTTATAATTAATAATTGTGTGTTCTGACAGATCCTAGCAGTTTTAACCTGAGCTTTTCATCAGTATTTGTAATAGCACAGGAATATTCTATGGGAATATTATTTCACATGACTCCTATGTGAAGAGTTGCTCAATAGTGCAGTAGCCTTTCTTTGCCTGAGTAACAATGGCGGTACTGATTACCCTTAATAACATTATTATGCTGTGTGCACAAATCAAGCACGAAGAGCAATCAGGTGGAGAATTAGATTGTTTTAAAAAAACTGATCTTTATTCTTGCTGCATGTCTGCTGAACCTTGAAAACAGTAATGAGATGGCCTTTAAATTCCTACTGCTTTGATAAGAGTTGAGAGGTGCAGCCAAATAACATTTCTTCCAGTTTGGTAGCTATAGCTTGCAGGCACTGCTCTGCCTAGAGGTTACTTACAGTGGAAGTTATGAAAGAAGAACTTGAACTGCATATGTAGTTGGTACAGATATATAAATATTTTTATAGCACATTTGATGTAGAAATATGGAGATATTAAACCTCAATCAGTCAAAAAAACTCTGAAAGGAAATGAAAAGCAAAAAATCCATTAGTGGCTGAACTGGTTCTGGAGAATCGAGATAATACTAGATAAAAAGGTTAAAAAACAAAAGGTGAATTTTATTTTGTTTGTGTGCAGCCCTCTCCTAATATAATCAGTTGCTTATAAAGTGATTTTTCATATAGACATGCAGAACAGCTGCCAAGGCTTTTCTGGTTCTTCTTACACCCCAAAATGTCTGGATAATGCCACCTAAACTCAAATTTTGGTCCATGAGCAGATTCTCCTCTTTCCAAGGGATCAAGACTTTATTAGAAGATATTTCAAACATTCAAATGCAGACACCTCTCAAAAACCTGAAGCCTTCAGCATTTATGGTTTACAGCAGCCACGTTGTTTTGCCCTGTACTGCTAAAGGACTGACTGGACATGGATTGAAAGCAAATTTACTCAGGGCAAGGACAGCCCTTGAGAAGATTCTAAGAGTCTCCTTCAGTTTTTCAGGGGAGATTCAGTAGTCATGGGAATTTGAACCATTTAATCCAATTTGAATGAGAAAGCCATTTGGCAGCTCCCTGCAAAAAATCATCCTTGTGAAAACTGGTCCTTGTTGGTCTGGACAGTATTGTCTTCTGATCCATTCCTTGTTTGGTGTTATTTGTGAAGTGCCTGGTTAATGGACACACTGCCAAATATATCCTTGCAACCTTGAAGTGCACTTTCATTTTACTCCTCCTACCTTATTCAACACTTCTAGGCTTTTTTTAACATTCTTTCTTACTCATGTCCCATGTCTTACAAATCCTTTCCAGGCAAGGTAACTTAGCCTTAGGCAACACACTTGAGTAAATGACACAAAAAACGTAGGTATTTGGTCTAGAAAGCTAATTAAAGAGAACCTTTGATGACTGCTGTTGGATCCAAAAAAGGCATACCTAAGTGCAAATTACAGGAAAATTCTATATTCTGATGGAGAAATTGGATGAAAATGAACCAGAAGTTTCCACAACAATATCTTCAGGAAGCCATTTTACTTTCTAGTCTATTAATGTGCTACGGTTGGCACACCTAAAAAATACAAATCCACCGTCATCAACACATCGTGCACGGCTGAGGGATGGAGTTTCTCTGCTATGTGCATTTTCTAGTGTTGCAGGTGTCCAAAGATTTACCAGTCCAGTTGCTGCAACGGGACATGTAGCTGCCAAGCTTTCGTATGCGCAGGGTACCCCATCTGTCTTTGCAATCACAGAGATTGGGTGCACAGGTAGAGATGGGACGAATGCCTAAATCTTACTGGCTTCAAAATTTGCCTCTCCTCAGCCTGTCCACTTCAGCAAATGATCGCAGACTGTCCTTGTGGCTGCAGTAACTTGCAAAACAGAGACACCAGGTGCTGGGTATGCAAGAGCAGAGGAGAAAGATCAGAAGAAACTTAACTAATTGCGTAAGTCTTCTGGGTCTGCTGCCAGTTGGCAGAGTGTAGCAGCTTTACTAAGTTTCACTCACTCTGCTGCTCACTTCTAGATTGGGAAGAGGGGGCTGGGGGCAGCATCTTTCTCCTCTCAACTTGAATTAAAAAAAAAAAAATAGAGGTGTTTCCACCCACCTCACTGCTGATGCCTGTCAAGAAGCAGAGATGCCTCTGCAAGACTAATGCTATTCAAAGAGCTTTTAAGTTCTTCACTTCATTTTACATCTAAGGATCTGGGGAGGAAATCACCTTTTCTGGCTAGAAAAGCACCAGACTGCAGCATAGGAGGTCATCTCAAGTGGCTGAGAGACAAAAAAACATAAGATGAAGCATTATTATGAATTCAAACAGTTATGCCAGAGATTCCTTCTTGCTTGAGTAAGCACAGATTTGCCATTTCATAGTTAAATTAAAAGGCTGACTATTATGCCACAACTCTTTAAATAAACACTGAAAGCTAAGCAGCACCTGATCTTTCCCTACGAAAAACAGCAGAGAATTAAAAACTTTTTTTTTTTTTTTTTAACCAGATCATTGTCCCACAATAACAACAAAGACAAGATTCTTTCAGGTAGGATATTTTTAGGTTGGTGAGATATAGATCCCCTAAAGACCTTTGTGATCAGTTTGAATGAGGACAGAAATGGGACATGACAAAAACTATCCCACATTCTGGGCAATTTTGTCCCCATTCTTAAAGCCTGAATCCTGACTACTTTCCAAACCTCCAGTTTCCCTGAAGCATCTGGGAATAAATAAACTGTAATAGTTTTATTCAGAAAGTCAGCCTTCAAAATGTCAATTCAAAATAGATTGCAGATGTTTTGCATGAGGAGATTGATTCCTGTTATTAATTTCTTGCTTTGATTGAACATAGCTCTGACGAGTCTCAGTTCCCTCTGCTCCTATTTCTTCTCATAAATGTAAATTCACAAACTATCAGGATACAAACTATGCTGAATTGAACCACCTTCATCCCTCTGCACCTTGGCCTAGCCCATGAAGTCCTGATGTCTGAGGAGGGAATAACCAGCAATTTTAATTTCTTTGAAATAGAGAGAAGCTTGCCTAATCCCTGTCGTGATATATTCTTTCTTTCCGTTAAAGACCGAAAATAAGCCTATGTAGCAGCCATGAAATACCAAGGACAGGACACTGCACACATAGGTGCTCTACACCTAACTATTGAATTTTCTCCTTTTGCTTAGCAATCTAGTATCTGTGGTCGTCTGCTTGCCTATTACTGGACCACTGTAAAAGCTCTGTATGTTTATAAATATGCATCAACTAGACTCAGAAAATAAGGTACAGAGAAGAGGGAAGTGATCTGTCCCAAGTTACTCAGTTCAATGGCAAAAAGTCGCAGAAGAAATGAAGAACTTTGACTCCCATTCTCCTGCTTTTCTTCATCATTCCGGCAAAAACAATAAGCTGTTCCTGTCTGCAAAGCTGTTGCCAAAGACATGGCTTTATCTGGGCCATTTCATACTGCAGTAGGCAGGAGCCTTGACTGCCTCCAGTGTCCCCAAACATTTGGCACTCTTCTCATTGCTTCCCCCAGTGCCAAGTGACAGAAACCTGCTTGTAACTGAAAGCTCAGGAATCTCAGTGTCAGCTCACTTCTGCTTAGCTTAGCAGTCACATCAGGATCTGAAGGCTCTGCCTTCCAAGCCAGTGCCTGCATCTATTTGATTATGGAAATGCATGCAGAGGTCCAGTTAAGAAAAAATCTTAGCCTGTCTGAAATACTAATGGAATAACCCATCTACCCAGTGAGAAAAGTGTTCAAGTAAAGGCTGCTAGTAGATATTCAATAATTTTAAATGTCAGTGGTGAGGCAAAAGTCAAGGCTTCATATTTGATGCAGGTGCTTCAAACCATCTCACCTCATCTCACAGGATGCACTTGCAGAGGGGCAGAGGAACACAGAGAGCATGCAGCAAAGAGTACATGAGAGAAAATAAACAGGATCTGAGATCTGCTTGCATCTGTCAAAACCTCTCTTTAAAGGACTGTCAGTCTGAAAAACAAAATGGCCTGGATGGGTTTAATACATAAATCAGGAGTGATATCCAAAGAAGAGGTATTAAGACTGAGTGCTCCTTGCCTCTTCCACCACAAGAACTAACAGGAACCAAACAGGGATCCTAGGAGCCATGTCCAAAGGAAAGAAAAATGTGGTTTACTACAGGAAGCAGATCTGTGAAACTCCTGGACAAAAGAAGCCGAACTGGATGTGTGCCAAATAGAGAACTGTTGCAAAAAAAAAAAAATTAGGGATTAGGAAATGCACTGAAAAATGGGAGTCACGTTCTAAAAGAAATCAGAGGTCTGGAAAGTCACAGGAGTAAGAAGTGCTAAATGTTCACCCTGTTCTTGCTGATTTGTAACCACCTTGTACTGCTACAGCTAAAAAGAGAGTATTGAGTAGATAAATCTTTTGTTTGACCAGTATAGCAATATTCTGTTCCATTCTTACACCAAATTTTTTCTACTCAAGCCTTCCACAAGCTGCTCACAAATACTTCGTTTTGCTGTAATAAGATGAACCCCGGTGGTCTGGTCTGAAGCCAGAGTAATTAGGAAAGCATTTCTTCTGTTGCAGGGCAGAACACTGAGACCTCACACTGTGAACATGAATATTTGCCTCTGAGTGGTTTCCTCACCCACACTGACCACAAGACTCCAGAACCTGCACCACTGCACAGTCATGTGGACAAACACATCATTTATGCTTGATCTCAATGCAGCACCATTCAGTTATTCCCATTAACTAGTTCTCGTCCATAGGAAAATAAATATATTTATTTAATATAGTACACTTACAGGCAAACTAGTCGAACAAATCAAGAGACCAATATTGACTGTTGGTGTAAAGGCAACAATGGTGAAGGATTTCCCTTCCCTACATACGCCTAAATCCTGGCTAACATGCTTTAATGAGGTTGTTACAAGCAAGGGAGTGTAATTCATTTTTCATAGTCTCCCTCACCTCTCAACCTCTCTACTGAGTTTGACAACCAGGAGGGAGACAATTAGCAGCTATGGTGAGGTGGATGCATATTTTATGAGTTAGCTGGCAGAGCTGAGACACTCAATTTCCTTTAATGTGTTTAGGCAATGAGCTGGGGTGGATGAACTTGAACTGCTGACCCTGTGCAGTAAACCACTATGTGGTATTACCACCCTCTTGAGCCCTACTGCCTCAGAAGACTAATTTTTAAAATTTGACTTAAAGCAGTTCCTTAAGGGAGAAAAACCTAAAAACCATAGCACTTGTAGAGAGAAATCACACATCCAAGGGCTTTGCTTGTTTTTCCTTAAAGATAGCTACAATGGTATCATTAAACTATGAAGAGCAAATCTGAACAAGCCCAGTTGCATAGTTTTAAGAGCATATTAACATCAGTAGTTCAAATATCAGCCTGCATTTTAGTCTTGTGATGTACAGATACATACAATATCTACACATATAGCAGCAGCATGATGGATGTTCTCCTTACAGAAGTGTGATGGGAGCACCAACAGGTGACAATATAGTTGCATTTCTAGTTGTATCTGGGTGAAGGGATGCAAAATGCAGCTGAAAGAGCTTATAAACACAAGCTCTTGTATACTGAGGTGATAGAGTATGAAACCTTGAAGCAATAGACTATTTCCTTTCATGAACAGGACTACACGTTAAGCTGCCCATTTCTTCTTTCATTCTAAAAAAATCATTTTTTCCTATTGGAGTAAGAGCACATGCACACAGACTGTACTTAGACTGTACTCAGTCTAAGTTCAAGTGCATGTTAATGAGATAATAAAAGTTACTTGTTAAATACTGTTTGATCTGTTAGGATAGAATATATTCTAATGATACAATTCAAGGAACTACTAGCATTTTGAAAACTACTGTCCCCTGGATAGTTCAAGTGAGGAAGTCTAGATCCTTGGCCCACGTGTATTTGGCTGTGTCTACAAATACCTCTTCAGTAAACTCTAGGAGGTAAAATTAGGATCATTGTGTCTCTATTTTGACGTCATTTCAGCTAAGTAGAACCTTAAGATTTCTTTGAAAACAGCTTCAAGATTAATTGTATATATGGGACTGAATCCAACTGACAGGCACAAATAGGTCTAATCTTTGAGAAAGTACAGAATTTAAAAGAAGCTCTACACAGCTGTGCTGTTTCTTCTTTTCGTTCCACTGCTTCGCCATATCCAGTTCCCTTTGATTTTTTCATCTTTCATGTCTCCCTAGTGACAGTTCCAGTAAAGCATTCGTTTGTTCAGGAAACTTCACTGAAGTTAATCCACTAATATCGTGCCAGTTTCCAGCAGCAGACAACCTTTCCGAAGAAAAGTGCTGCGTTGGTCATCAGCTGACTCATGCATTCCTGCTCAGCAGGGAAGCTCATATCACAAACAGGACAGCTTTATTTATTTTAAAACCATGACAAGCTCCCTGTCCAAAGGCACCAGCAATGTAAGTAGATAAACATGTGAATGAAACTGTGCGTAGCAATTCCTACAATTATTATTGAAGTATTTGGTTGAGCTTCAGCTCCTTTTGGGAGCCTGGATCTCTCAAAAAATAGTGGGTGGGATTTAAGACTATTACAGGAATAATCTTAATCTTCCCCCTAGGAGTAGCCTGGGTAACTTAAAGTAAATTCAATCTCTAAAATCTAGTAGAGTTCAAAAATGTAGAGTTCAGGAGAGCAGTGTGCAAAAACTGCCTGGGGGTCAGAATAACTGACCTAACAATATCCATCTTTCACGCTGTTTTATTTACAGCAGGTACTCTTTTCCCCTTCATGTAGCAACACCTGAGCAATGTTGCATCCTTGCAATGGCAGCAGCTATTTCTGGCCAGTGAGCCTGTTCCAAGTGGGCATGGAAGAGCTCTGAAAGGCAGGTAAATTTCTTGCCTGCAAGTTTCTAATTAGCCCTGGCAGCCTGTTCCAATGCCTGAGTACTAAAAAAAAAAAAGCAAAAGCAAAGCAGAGTAAGGAAGGATGAGAAAAGAGGATGTTAATGATAAATAACCTGTTTTAAAAGCAATTCAAAGTGGCCAAAAGCCTGAGAACAAGTGTCCCAGGAGGTCCTGCTTCAATCATTTCCAGTGTGATGTTCATATGCTGTAGAGAGAATATTTACAAACTCAACTTTGTGTTACAGTCATGGAATTATAAGTAACTGAATCTCATTCAAAGTTCATGAATTTAGAGAGAGTTTAGCATGTGAACATGGGTAAGCTTTGTATAAATGCCACAATAAATAAAAATTGTTCCATGCATGATAGCCTCAGGTTTATAGCACGTAAGGGATCTATCTATAGCAAAAAACTCTCCACAATCCAGCTGATTTTTCCAAGCCAAATACAGTTATAGAATTCATTATTCATCAGTGGGAACAGCCCCTTCCACACTGCTGCCCCTTGCTAATTAGCTCTTTCATATATGGGGCTCAAGTTTTGATCAGCCTCTTCAGCATCTGAGGCATACGCTCCTGCACAGGCAACGTGCAGAGGCTGCAAGAGCACACAATAGTGTGGCTAAAAGTCATTCCCTGACAGATGAACTCCATGCCTACAAACTTGCCCAAGCACTTTGAGTTTATTAGTTTGCATGCAGCTAGAAAGGGTTTTCTTCTGAGGCAAATGAGGAGTAGCTTAACCTTCCTGACCTTGCATGGGAGAAGTTGTGGAGAGCTCCCGTTAACTGAACTAGGGAAACAGTAACAGAAAACCTGGGAGATTCAGGAAAGAATGGCCTTCTAAACTGATATATCTGTTGAAATTACTTGCCTGCTTAAAAGCAGATGGGTCAGCATAGTGAAGCTGACTGTGTGCAAGACCTCTGCTCCTCCAACATGAATATTCCAACTAGTGCCAACAAAGCACCATTATGCCCACCCAGCACTCTGCTTAAGATCCCACAGGGTACTTGTATATCAGCTTTTCACTGTGAAGTGGAATGATATGCTAACAAAAATACAGAGCTTTGATGTCAAAGAACCTATGTTTCCCTCCCATTGGTGTGTGGTCCCCAAAGAAATGACTTCTGGCCCTGCTCTTGTCTAATTAAATCCCTGAAAATTACCTTTAATTTCACTTCTGACTGGACACTTATTAGGAACGAAAATCTGCTCACATATACTGACTTAAAAAGTTATAGAGACCTCCAATTCCAACCTCCTTAGTATGAGGACACTTGACTAACCATTCAGACCCACTGTCGAAATTTAAACAGCAATCACATTATTTAAACAGATACATTACACAGCAGTTACACACAAATATTCAGATGTTTTATCTCTCACAGTGGCAGAAGTAGATTTGACTAATTTTAGGGCTACTTGAACTATCTCTGAAGGACTAAACATGTTAGATACAATTCCCTTAAGTACTTCAGAAGTATTATGAATGAAACAGATCAGTCTATCCATGCTTTAGTCAAATCTGACTATCATCCAGCCAAGTTTCTCCAAGAAAACTACCAGCCACTGCTAAGACCTTTAGCAGAACACCACATCACTAAGTCTGTATTTCCTTCTCTGCCTTTCTGATCTCCCCTTGAAATCTCTGGTTTATTTCTTCTCCTTTAAAATCTTTGGAATAAAAGTAAAGGCAACCCCAGAGGCTTCAAGGGTTTTATTTTTCATTCATTCCTCATCTATGTTTTCCTGACACAGCTGACAGCAGATTTGGGCTATCAGCTGTATACTTCTGGATTATTCTCAAATGCACAAAAAAGAGAAGAATACCCAGCAAAGCAGGGAGAGAAAAATGCCAATCCACACAGTCGCAATGCAACTGAGGCTTCAGAACTGAACACTTCTATATTCTCCTCTAAATTTAGAAAAATGTGAAGAATGGAAAGATATAGAGACCAAAGGCAGCCATAAAGCTATACAGGAATCAGAGCACAAGCCACAAGTCAAGAGTTAAAACTAAGACAACAGAAAACAAGATAGAGTCCAATAACGTAAAAGGTATAATAGATTAAGGATGGAAATTAAATCATGGCTGAAGAAGATAGTAGGACTGAAATAGCCAAAAATGAAGAAAGATAGAGATATGGGCCCCCCAGCATAAGGTCATGGACCTGTTGGAGTGAGTCCCAGGGAGGGCCATGAAGATGCTCAGGGGACTGGAGCACCTCTCCTGTGAAGACAGGCTGAGAGAGCTGGGGCTGTTCACCCTAGAGAAGAAGAGGCTCTGGGGAGACTTTATAGAACCTTCCGGTTCTATAAAGGGGGCTACAACAAAGCTGGAGGGGGACTTTTTACAAGGGCATGGGGTGATAGAACAAGAGGTTAGGTTTAGATTAGACATTAGGAAGAAAATCTTCATTACGAGGGTGATGAGGCACTGGAACAGCTTGCCCAATGGAGTAGTTGATGCCCCATCCTTGGAAATGCTGAAGACCAGGATGGACAGGACTTGGAACAGCCTGGTCTGATGGAAGGTGTCCCTGTCACAGCAGGGGGTTGGAACTAGAAGATCTTTAAGGTGCCTTCCAACCCAAAACATTCTGTGATTCTATGAACAGCCCAGGCATCAGTTAAAGAGTCTTAAGAGTCAGAATTAAGACAGAAGCTGATTCTATTCTCCAGTTAAATGACCAAGAGATCCTCATTATAGGCATTCAAGACGTTAAATACAACACCAGTAAGAACATATGAAAGAAAAAGCTCTGTGACACCCAAAGGACTGACAGTAGCTAACCCATAAGGGCTGCTTTTGTGTATTGCACCAACTTCAGCTTTTCTTTGGAACTGATATGGCCCCAGTAAGAGTACCCAGAATCCAGTAAATGCACAGACACCCATTCTAGTTGAAAAGCAATGAAAAAGAAATTTCAATTTTATTTGTTTCCTGTCCTTAAACACTTTACCAGTTGCCAGGCAGGAGCAATTACCATAACAGCCAGTAGCTCTACAGACTAGTGGCATTTGAAGCAAGGCAAGCTTTTTTCATTTGTTTTGGGTGGTTTGATTTTCCTTGTTTACCAGGTGGGACAAAATGTACTTGCTTTGGAAAAATAGTTTAGCCATTGGGTCTTGTATTTACAAGGATACTTCCGCTCTGCTTCCCAAAACACTACGATGACGTGTCTTGTTTATCTGATTGACATAATCATGGCAGCTTAGAAGATGGATACGGAGCCTTGATGCAAGCATTAGCTGAAAAGTTAAAGGAGAGGAGGCAAAAAACTAGCATTATCCAGCCTCTATCAAAAAGCAAAACTTAAGTATTTTTAAACGTTCAATTTGCTTATTTAACTTTAGGAGTCTTAAACTTGGTTTCATTTTGCTTTTATTACAATCAGCCCCCTAGACCCAAGACTTATGTCTGCTCCTTACCTGTTTTGAAATCATGCTAACTTAAAATCTGTGAGATCTTAAAAATAAATCAAAATGCTTTAGACTTCTGCTTTCTGCTCCGTGAGCCAACACACAAGCCCTGACTTCAAATTTTCCTCTCCTATAGCATGGACAGCATCTGCATTTCACTTATTTATTTGTTTCTCTAAGGTGGGAAATCACATTTAATCACATGCCTCCGAATGTCAGATCTTAAAGAAACAGAAGAGATGTGGCAGCATGGTGTCCTTTTGATGCCCAGTCTCGGGCCGTTGCTGGAAGCAAGTCATGCAGGTGAAAAGCTCACAAGAGAAAAGGCAGTAGCAGAGTTTCTAGAGTATTTCCCATCACATTTATTACCTTTGTCGGGTATAAATCAAAGTTTTTTTCCTGATCTCTTTCATTTAGCTCAAAAAGAATAGAAAAATATTTAACACGACAGCAATATGTCTGGCTGTAGTAAGCACCACCACATTTCATCTCATATTTGGAAAGCTTTGCCTCTCCCAGATTCTATGTGGAACACTATTTTCTTTGCTGTAGGATTATTACAGTGTTGTCAGCACTGATAAACTGCCAGTGAACTGCATAGCTGCAAGGTCATGGCCCACAAATTAAGATGCACTTCTTCCCTCTGAAACTGTGAAAGGTTCTTTTTCCCTTCCTTAATCAGTTAAGTGCAGGCTGGACAGAGTCCTTAAAGGTGAGAAAATCAGTGCTAACCTGGAGGATGGGACAAGATCACTTCACGGGTCTTCACCACCTGTGTTTCTGACAGCTAACCCAGCCGATGAAATCCGTGGCACTGCATATACACCTCAGTGGTTGGATACTAATGCTGCATGGCAGACACTGTCTCCATATAATTAGAATACAGGTTTATGTGAGCTAGGAAACCACCAGTAGACTAATTAATTGTGGCAGGTAGCACATGCTTCTCTATTTCCTGCTAATTAACTGGCAGTGAATCTTTTTTTTTTTTTAACAATTCTATTTTAATTAAAAAACCGAGTTTGTAGAAATTGAACAATCCATACCAACTAAGACAGAAGAAACCCTTGAGAAGTAGAGGATGCTTTCAAGTATTCTGGTAAGTTTGCTTATGTCACATTCAGACTCAGGCAAACTGCTACTAGTTCTCTTACACATATAACAAAGAATCTACAGATATCTTGTGGATGTCAGGCCAGGGGAAAATGGCAGAAAGTTTGGGTTTGAAAAAGTTTGTGGCCTAAAGGTATTTTAGATTGTTAGAAATAGAATTTCTTTAGATGAGGAACAGTTACAAAGTGCTTATCATACTGAAGATTTTCCATACATAGATTGTACATACACTGTGATCTACATTTAAAAAGGCCATTTGACTCAAAAATTCAGCATAAAGAAACTTGCAAATATATATATTGTAATAAAGGAAAACATAATCATATGATGGATAATTGGAAATTGTTAGAGCTGGCCACCAGGAAATCACTTTCTAAACCACTTTGACTCTCAAATATTTTCTCTCTCGCAGAAAAAAGACTCTTCAGGTAGGAGGAAATAAGACATTCAGTGATGACAATGTCTGCTTCTGTGTGAATAAAGGTGAGATTTTTTTCACACTGTGGAAATCCACCCTTGTTCACTAACTGCCTTTTTAAAAATTGCAAGTCATATGCCCGCTTGCCAATGTCTGACATAAAAAAACAGCTTCCTGGTTTCTGTGGGTACTTGGACACTATAAAGGTAGCTAGAAGCTACTTTCCCCCTTCTAGAGTTCTCCAGTGCACAGACCCCAGAGGGACACTGATCTGAGAGGTTTGCATGCTCTCCTATTGCAGCTATTGAGGAAAGATTCCCAGAGGACTTAACTCAAGACTTTGAAAGCTTTAGATTTGTTTTCAAGATGCAGTAACAAAAGACCACAGCTGAAATCCAAATGGGTTCTCTTGTGTTTTTATTGTGGCATGTTAACCAAACCTCCCAGAAGAAGGCTGGCTGCTGACCTCACTTCAAAGTGCATCCACAAAGACATGTTCATTGCACAGGCAGAATGGATATCCACAGGCATTGCTGTAAAATCCTCCATCAGTGGGGTTTACTTACACTGTGGGAAACTAAGGCTGACTTTGTATTTTGCTTATTATGTTGTAGGCTATTTTGAGCACTGGCTTCAGAGTAACAGTAAAGACAGCCTTCTTCTTTGTGTCTTCCTTAACTCTAAAGTTTACTGTGGGCAAGAGGTTTCCCCACCCAAGCAAAGATCTTTGAAACACACAAATAAAATCCTTCTAAGAGCATTAAGGACTGTCTGCTTTAGGACTTGCATTGCAACACCGGACATTGTAGAGTTCCCAGAAGTTCTTTTTCCTCTTTCCTCCATTCCTGAGCAGTTCACCTTGGGAGGGGATTAGATGGGCACAGGCCTGCTCCAACCCTGCTAATCACTGACACAGATATGTTGAGTACAGCCCCTTTCTGCTGTCTTGGCCCAACACGTGTTAGACTTAGAAACATTTCCACACTACCAGGCATGGCTGTCTGGCTTGGTTGCCATATTCATGCTGCCAGTCTGCTTCTAGAGTTGAGAAAGACGCTGTGCTGTGATGAGCTCTCACCGCATCAGAGAAAATTGCCATTTCACCTCAGCTTGTCTGAGGGGGTCAAACTGAACGGTCTAAAATAGGAACTTGTTTCCTACTTTATATTTGCAAGCCCATTAAAGAGCTAAATTATTTTCAGGAAAGAATTCAAAGATTTTATTGTCATAGTCTATGAAGGGCACTCTATCCATTTCTATATGTGTGGAGAAAGAATTGCATTTAGTTTGTAAATAACATCTAAAAGTAAAGCATTCAGTTCTGGAGCTTGCCTGTCTTGAAATGCATCTCCCTATGGTCAGAGACACAAGGAAGCCATGGAGATAAATGCGTGTCCCTGTCCTCCATTTCTCTTTGCTCCGGTGACACCACTGAGTGAGACGGTTAAAGTCATTTCTCAAGCTGTGGAAAGAACATCCTCAGCTCTGCCAGTTTGATGTAATACGGTCAGATGGAGCTGTCCAGGTGAGCGTGTCAGTGATTTCACTATGAAGAAAGACTTGAGAAAGATGAGAAGCATCAAGAAGATGAGGAAGGCACGTCCTGTGGTTGCGACTTGAATGGCCTTTGATTAGACTTCCTTCCCTGAATTTGAGGAGCAGAGTGGTTTTGGAACAGTGTAACTGTCAGCGTTGCAGTGGCTTCCCTCTCAGCCCTCAGCGGTTTGCTATTGTGGAAGTAAATTGACATATTTGCATGTGAAAGCTCTCTATTATCGTCTCTGGGCTCAGGTTGGATTCAGAACTAGCAGGGCTGGAAAGAAAAGAAGAACAGATTGCCCTTCAACAACAAAAAAACCAAACCCCTCACTTGTCCTCTTTCCTCACCCTCAGAAACAGTTAAAAAAAAAAAAAAAAAAAGGAAACCTACCCCAAACCTCCTTCCCAGGTGACAAGGACAATAGGGGAAAGCTTTTCCCTTACCAGCCCTCTCAATGCTTACTCCCAGGGTTTTCAGTTTGGGTGAGCCTCGAGAAGAGAATAAAATAACAAAGTTCCCATTCTGCAAATAGACCAGACTTTTAATTTTGTTTACCAATCAAGCTGGTCTGGGCAAAATACTGTTTCTTCATCACACACATTCACTCTGTTTCAAATTGCAAGGATCTATGTGCAGGAGATATTAAGCTCATATGCCCTATGTAACTAGTCACCCTTACATCAAGTATTAGTTTAAGGCAAGGACCACTTTCCCTTTCTTGCCACTCCACACGACAGCTCAGCCCTGTGTCAGAGACAAGTTGCACAGAGACAGTAGGAAAAATGAGGCCCTTATTGAGCAAATACATCATCCTCTCTCCCCTAAGACCTGTTGTGAGCCTAGACAACAGCCTACACCAGCACCTTTTCGCTTGCCCCTCCCCAAACTGGGGATGTTGGAGGAAAAGCAGACCATATGCTCAGGAGAAGGAAGCTATCCACAGTGAATTCCTGCATTTAAAACTTCCTCCTTCCTTAGTCAACAGTAAGAATTTCTGGCTAAAGTCATGAAAAGACAGCACATGCATGCTTGACAACATGTTGTGGAACTTAGTATCTACAAAGAACAGGGACACTCTCTCAGGAAGGCAACCAGGCTTTCTAATCTAACAGGACAAAACAGCAAACCTTTCAGTAACAAGCAAAGATCCCAAATTAAATCCCACCAAGACAACATCAAATAAAAAAATATAGAAATCTCTAAACTAGGTCAAAGAAAAAGTGAGAACTACTCACCATATTACAATGAACTTCCTCTGAATTTTCTGAAATTCTTAAGCTCAGAAGGAGCTTCAGACTATGGACAGTTTACTGGAGCTCCTGAAGAACCCTCTCATCAATCACCCATGAAGGACAAAAAGAAATTAGTTCTGACTGCCTGCTTCCATATATTATCTTCCTAATTACTCCTTTTATACCTTTTAGGTGCAAAGGTGCTAGCAGGCATCCACTTTCCAAGTGTATTGCAATCATGAGCCATAGCAACCCCTCTAAAAGCTCCTGGCATAAAGATAATGTGAACAAATACAGGCCAAGGTTACTGTCACAAACACAACAGATTGCTGATGGAAACAGATAACCCTTATAATGACTTTGTGTTCTGTTATTTCAAAAAATTATTCATTAAAATATGGTGTTTATTGCTCCAGTACCATATTATCCTGTACCATCATCCTTTATTATCTAAGTCAAGCTGTGTACCCTCAGTTAAGAGCACTGTCTTCCACATGTTTTATTCCTTCTGGTAGTCAGCCATGGTGAGCTGTATATGCAAACAATATTTACTGAGGGCTTGGGGATTTATTTTGCTTTTGCCAGGATTGTTGTGCTTTGCACTGCATGATTCTGCCTCAAGTGCTTAGCACCTGCTCAGTTGCAGCCAGACAGCAGTTCAGGCTACCCATTCTAATGGCTTGTGGCTGATGCTGCTCATCTGGGGTGCTTGAACCAAAAACTGGAAAGACAGCCTGCTATTTCTTCCTTTTACTGGGAAGATTTTTTTTCTATCTTGGCAGAACATACTTGGGATATTCAAGTGAAAAATGTTAAAACAAAGGGAGATAAGAAATAAGAAGGGGGTTGGATTTTTCTTTCATGAGAGGTCATTCAGAATCTTGTTTGAAGTAGCTTTTTTTTCTCCCTGTCATCAATAGTACACAAGGTTTTGCTAATGCTTTATAATAATAAGTCTGGTCCAAATTATCAATTTTTTTCTTGTATGAAGGTAAAGTTTTAAAGAAAGGCATGATCTGTGCTTTTCCTCTCAAATTACTAAGGTTATCAATGTGAGAACCTGGCCTAGCCATTTATACAGCACCTATTTCTCAAGTGATTCAAGCACCAAAAACAACCTTCACCTCATCCAGCTTTAAAACTAAACTAAAAAAAACACATTCACAGTTTGGAGCATCTTTCCTGATGAGGAGAAAGAGCTGTCTCTGAAAGTAAACCCAACTCACTTTATGTCCGAGTTCTGTGTGCATCCATCATTACACTGAAACAAACCCAGGGCAACTTCATCTCTACTGACCACACTGATCATATTTGCTTTCAGTTCCCAGATAAATGGTACTGGATAAAGCAGGATTTATAATATATAAAGCAGCCTGACCAGGAAAGTAGCACATCAATCAGCATTCTATCAAAAGCTGAACTGGATGTCTTGAGTTTTCTTCACAACACAAAGTTAAATTTTGAATACATTTGAGGATCACTTTTCGTGCCGAAAGGAGGAAGTATCCAACCACCTTGCAGAAGGACTTAACTTCTACATTGCAGAGGCTTGAAGACACTGGCCCTCTAGTAGAGGGACAAATTTTTCTTCATTGAGACAGGGACCTTCAGTGTACCAAACCTATTATTTAGGTTAAATGGACCCTCTCTGGTGATCTTCACAAATATTAGTCCCATTCAAATACCTAGACATCTAGCTAGCTAAAATGCAAACAGATTTGTATTAAACATACCAGAGACCTCTTGAAGTTATCTTAATGAAATATTTGGAACTGACCAAAGGTTTTCAGATCTGACCTTAAGCTGAATCTTCATACCAGCCTGAACCCAAGCCTTTTAGAAATACTTGGAATAAACCTCCTTTCAGGCCTCCTTTCAGCTTTCATGTTCCTTTTTCTTTCAATTAGTCTGAAATCAGAGTCTTTCACATACTATTGGTGCCTTTCATAGAAGAAATGGTATAGCCCTGTGCAGAGGGAGCTTTAGAAATCTTGTGGTATATACTTTGGCCAACACCTCTAATACACTGGAGACAGCACTGAAGGTTTCGGTTCATCTTCTAATATGTACAAATCAAAGTAAAACTTTAAAAAAAACCCACACAAAACAAAACCCACAAAAAACTGCAAAACCATCAACTGAATCTAGCCCACACAGATGGGAAGTAATGGTAGGTGGTATGGATCCTATACTAGGCCAGCAGCAAGATGCTAATTGTCAAATACCTGTAGGGTTAGACCTACCAAGAAGGTGACATAGCTGGTAAAAGTTTTTGTCATCTTTAATCCTTCAGTACTAAGTATCTGTCCCCAGACACATACAACAGATTAAAAACTGACACCAAATGAATTGGTAGACATGTCTATTCTTATTTAGCTGGGCAAGGAGAGGTCAAAGAACAGCATATGCTGTTATGTGCAGCAAAGACGTTATTGATTTAACACTCCTGCCTCATATGAGAGTGGAGCAGAGCCCCACAGACTGAGCTCAATGAAAAGAACAAAGCTGTGAGGAGCTGTGAGGTTCAGCTGCTCCCCCAGGTCCCTCTCTGCAGCACAGCAGTCTGACTGATCACCTCCAACTCTAACCGAGCTGGAGAGAGAATCCAGAATTACATGCAGGGTAAATGTGTGTGTAACCAAACTGCCAAAACAGAAGAAAGTTCATTTCTGCATCAACATGATACAGACAACATGTTTGATGCGATGGCACTTGCACAGGACAGGAAAGAAGGCAAGAGGTGTGTGTGTTTTGGGGAATGAATTCACAGGCTGAATGGCTCTGCAGGCCCTTGCTGTGTTGTTATTGTTAACTGTTTGCTGTATCTCTGGTTTTAGAGTGTCACTTTGAAATACCAACAAAGTAAGTGAAGTACAAACTTAGCACAGAGACTTGAATCGACATATCTAATTGTTCCTCTTGGAAAGAGCACTCTCAGGGTTAAGAGGTTACTTTAGTCTCCTTGTATATTCATTTGCTTCTCTGATTAAATTGTCTGTGGCAAATCAGAGTAAATGTCAACATGGTGTTCTCGTTTAGTCACTTCATCACTAGAAACTTTGTACTCTACAGCTGACAAAAAGAAAGGATATTGTGCTAACACAGTGTTTGGCAGCAGTGACTTACAGTACAGGTCTCAGGCTCAAATCCTGCCATGTGGTAGATTTGTTAGAGATTCTACCTTCTAGACACTGTAGTTTCAATTCACTTCAACAAAAAGCCCTCAGATGGCGATGATGGTGCTTCCTGCAAACATCATCTAGATCAGAAACTTTGCTCCAAAGAAACACTCAGCACCATATGCTGAGTTGGTTTTTGCCTCTTGCTTATGCCTATGCTCAGTGTTCATTTTTAGGAGTCAGTAGACATCAAGCACTGGGAACCTAAACAGAAACAGGTTCAAGGCAGATCAGACATACCATATTTACCCACATATCCTATTCTCTCAGGAAGTTTAAGAATGAAAGTTATTGATCCAAAAAGTTATAGAAAGAGCTTCACTAACACATACAGTACTCACTATATCAAATATTAGGAGCAGATGAGGATTAACACAGCTGGGAAAAGGACCCGATGAGAGTGGTGGATCATAAAGGGCCGTATGAAGCAAAAGGAGAAGGAGGGAAGGAGCTTAAGAAATCTGGTAAGGACCTAGGGAGGTTTTACTACCTGAATATAAAATGACAGATTGACTGGGCAGATTTAGAAAAACTTTCCCTTTATAGCAAGTGGCATGTAAATAGCACACTGGGAGAACAGAAGGCCCTCATTCCTCTCTAAACCTGAACAGAGTGTCATTTGCACCTTGGTCACATAGGCAGATATCTTGAACCTGAGCGTGTGCCTGAACAGTAAAGCAGGAAGAAAAGAGGAACAGTGAGTGGTGAAAGGACTTTTTTTAGGGTGCATGACCCATCAGTAGCACAGAAAGTATTTGGGCTCACTGGTGGTCTCATCACTAAGTGGTGGTGCTGCTTTGTGATTTGGGATCACCTTTAATTTAATGTTTGTTTGTTTGAAATGCCTCAAGTGTCTTAATACTCAAAGTAATCCTGAGGTAGTCAGATCACTTATCAATTCTTAGTATATTCTTACTTCATCCCCAGGAGCTCTCTTATCATTGTGCTCCAAAGCCATCTTTTGAGGAGTCTCCAGAGCCATGTGGTTAGGGACGGGCCAGGACAGGGTTAATCCTTTATTCTCAGCAAGCATGTAGTCTAGTAATGGAAAATGTAAAGATAAAAGCAGCTGCCATCAGCACGTTTTCTTCCATATCAGCACTTTGATGTTGAATTCATTGTGGTTCAGAGAGAGCTGGGCCTGGTTGCTTTTCAAGGATGTAATGAGCAGTGTCTAATATGCTCATTATGGTAACTGTTATCAGACACATTTCTGCATCTGAGCATATCATGACACTGCAGCCGGTTTTATGTCTGTGTGCACATGAGGCAGACAGCTGCCAAGCAAACATCCTTAAAGTGTATGCATTTTTCCAGTGGGTAAAATGGGCCCACACTGATCCCTGCTCCACTCCAACAGCTTCTACACTCTCAGAAGTCTGTTGCTCAATGCCTCCCTCTCCCCATGAGACCCTCATTAAGGTGTACACGTGCAGTGGCTTCAGGCCAGCCTTCTGCTCTGCAGTCATTAGCTCATTCCAGTGCACTGTGATTGCACAGGTACACAGCAGATGCCATTATTTGAGCTGGCATTTACCAGCAATTAAAACACAATAACTGCAGATCTTATCAAGACATTTTCTCTTTGTGGGATTGCTTGGTTTGTTTCCATATTGTAAGTGGAAATAGCTGCAATCCCTGTTGACAAACATTGACACCTCACCTAATGCTCTAGTTACTTTACATCTTGAGGGTTTTTGAACTTCCCAATCTCTGTCCATTTACATTATGTTTCACAGCATTTTGGAAATGTTTTTGCTTATCAGAAATGAGTCATATGCCACTTATCTGCCCCACACTGATGCTATCTAGTACAAGTACAGAGTAGCTAAGTAATACTATTGTAAACCCAGCCTTCTAGGGTTACCTTTTCTGGCAGTGATGTGTATATGTCTGGGTTGGTTTGTCTTTTTGACATCCCATCACAGATGTTGTGTAATACCACACGTATCTTCCTCCTCCTGCTGAACAATCATCAGAGCTGAGAGAGGTTTCTTTTATTCTTAATCAGAACATACTTCAAGGCTGATATTTTTCTCTTCCAGAGTCCTAGTAATTTCCCACTGCCTCAATCCTCAGCAAGAAATTGTGTCTTTGGGAGAAGTCAGACATCTGCTGCTGCTAGGTACAGAAAACACACCTATTGCTCCTCCAGGAAAGCTTTAGCACCTGAAACCCACCACTAGAATTCAGACTGCACTGAATTCAGAGAACCCTCATCACACATGGACAAGACTTATGCAATGCATTCTATGTTTTTCTTTGTCTGTTTCAGACAATAAGACTGCTGAATGTGAATTGCTTAATTGCTAAATTTGTTACCTGAGTGTATCTAAG
The DNA here is from genome assembly GCA_013397725.1 of Rhagologus leucostigma. Classification (NCBI taxonomy): domain Eukaryota; kingdom Metazoa; phylum Chordata; class Aves; order Passeriformes; genus Rhagologus; species Rhagologus leucostigma. Next base: position 1,679,619 of record VZTD01005601.1, on the reverse strand, counting down.
AAAGAATGAATAACAATCAAGTCATACTTTAGAGCAGAGAGTCCCATTCAGCAGTTCTGAGATAACTGGAAATGAAAGCAGGAACCTTCTTCAGCTCCACTGGACTCTCTGGCTGGGCCAGGAACAGAGACAGGGCTAAGAATAATGTGTTTAAAACATATATATATAAAAAAATAAGAGGACTCCTCACATCTTTTAATTAAAGCCCTAAAGAAGCCCCTAGGTCCAGCTGGCTCCACTGAATCGTCATCTTCAGTTTCTCAGCATAACATCAGCGCTGCATCATTTATGGAGGTGCATTTGCTTAAGAGTTGTCCTTCATCCTCGTTAAAATTCAATTACATTGAAACTATATAATCCCTCATTGTAACAACCTGATAAAAAGCCCTTAACTGCCACACCACGTGCCCATTTAGCAAGAAAATTAGCTCAGCAAAGCATACAGTCCTAATTTAGCAATTAGGGTGCAGTTTGTATCAGGCTATTTCTATAAGATTGGGAGGCAATTTACAAGGTAGTTTTGCTCATTGCCAACTATTAAAGGCATGTCAATAGTGAACAGAATCCCCAGTGCACATCTGCATAGAAAATGATGTCTTTGTGCATTTTTAAGAGTAAAAAAGCTATCATGGACAGGATCTTCTGTTTGTAGTATATTTGCCTAATCAGTATATTACATTTTCTTTCTGTGCTAAAAAGTGAAGTGAATATATGTTACAAGAATGTATTACAAGATGAACCGTGTTCCCACAGCACCAGGGAATTGTCTTTGATTTTGAACTACTTGATTTTTTGAAAGCTTAAATGTGATTTTTAAGGTCAAATTCTCCTGAGTGTATCTTAGAAACACTGAGTGGAATATAAGCTTATTGACTGTTCCCTGAAGAACGAGCTGTGGATTGAATAGGGTTGTGTTAGGATCTGCTTGTGGCTCTGGATGACTTTGACAGATTTATTAATCATGAGGAGATCATAGCCTGTAGAGCTTTCCACACCTTGACTTGATGGGGCAAGTAACTTTTGTCTGTGCAACAAGAATATTTGTTGAGGGGTGATACCAATGCCATGAACTGTATTTCCATAAGGTCCAAGAGAGTCAAAGTGACATTGTTGACCTCTTCTCTGCAGCTTTTATCGCAGACCAGGTAACAGAAAATCACATCTATGCAGCTTGCTGTCCGTATCCACCACTACCAGCAGCAGTAGCTTTTAACTACTGTGGTATATGTGAAGCAGTTGACCATTGCTAATCAAAGCTAAAAGGTCTCCTAGAAACAAAGTTAGTGATGTACTCCCAAAGTTTTCAACACACAGAAGCCTACTAATGCTCTTTGCCAGTGTAGTGGAACAGTAAGTTTCAGAGACCATAGTTCAGCACAGCTCTAGGACTCCAGCTGTAAATTGGGGAATTTTCAACTCAAGACTGATGGGGAAAACTCCAAGGGAAAAAGATGCTGTCCTGATATTTAGGCTCTTGTTCCCAGTACAGCCAACATTTGCTTGGACTGGGATCTGATGTGACCAAGACAAGCTAGTTATACAGTGTCTTTTCACTTTGTCCTTTATTAGGCTGTCCAGTATCTGGCTTCTTTTGTTGGCTTTTTGGTGGGGCTTTTGTTTATTTGATTTTTTAAACAATGTTTCGTGACAATTTTCAAAAGCCCCTTCATGGGAGCCAGTCAACAGAAGAGAGCTCTTTCTCACTGGAGCTGTTTCTAACCCCACAATATTGCAGGGAAGGTGGCATGAGAGTGTTTCAGGAATGAGGATACATTTCTGAGGTTATTCAGAGCATTTTTAATTCATATTCCTTCTAGCTATCTGTCAGTTTATATTTAAACCTTCATTTTGGTCCCTTGCTGTTCATTTTGTTATGAAGTGTTAATGGTTCTCTAGAAGTATACATCTTCTGTTTGTACGAGCGATTTTTATCTCCTACTAGTCTCTTTGCCATGCTAATGAAGTGAATTACTAACTTTAATTAATATAATTACTAGCTTATTTTCCTTGGTATTTTTTAATAGCAGAATTGAAATTTCATTTGTTATTTATAAGTGTTTATGTAGAAACATAGATAGACTAATAGTGGTTCTGTTCTCATGTGCAATATCAGAATAACATAAAGGGTTACCAGTAATAAACTAATGCTGAACTACCCAAACTAAATAGGTAATTGAATGATACTTTTGTGCATATTTAGTTACACATACATTTTTATATGCAAAAGTATTATTACATCTACAAGTACCCTTTTTTCACAGACAAGGTTTTACATGCAGAATTATCATACATGTCATTTCTGTTGGGAGGCAATGCTTATATTTTTCCCTTGGAAAAGCTGAGTTGCTTGGCAAACACGAATTTGACTGAGCAGAGAGTTGGTAGTAGACCACACAGCTGTTGACTTTGGGAGTCCTTTATTATTCACAGAATTTAAGCTTTCATTTAAAAACAACTAGCAAAGCAAAACAACATTTTCATTAGCCCTTGTAATACTAGAAATACTCGTGTCAGACTCTCGCTGTGATTTTGCTCCTTTTCACATCTGAAACAGTCACAAATAGGAAAATGCAAGATGCACCTGCATGATTACCCGAGTTTTGCCAGTTTTCAATCAAGCCATTGTGGTTACACTATGAACCACTCAAAGCACAGAAAATCTGGGGTTGTCAGGTAGACGGACTTGTTTTGACACAGAAGAAATCATTTATCAATATCTCAGTGAATTCCTGCAGCCACAGCTCTAGGGATCACAGCTGCTTAGAATCTCTGCTGAGCTCCTGTGATAATGATGTGTGACTTCTGAGTCTTTTCTCAGGATCTTGCAAGGTTTAAGTGATGTTCTGTAAAGTTTGCAAGTGAAGACTAGAAAGATATAAAACAATCTGGAAATAGCTTGTCAAAAGTCCTATAACCCACAACTTGTCTTGACTCCACAGGCTCTTTGCATATTAGAAATTCTCTATTCTTTTGTCTTCATTGTTCTAAAGGAGGTTGCTCCTGTTGCATCCATTGGAACTGACTGATAACATGATCTCCCAAGGAGCAGCAAGAGCAGGTTTCTTTGTGAGGGTGACAGTAGAGCTAACAAGGCAGTGCCTTCACTGGCCAGGACACGGCCTCAAAGTGTCTGAAGAACAGAGCAGGTCTGGTCATGGTGGCCTCACACAGGCAACCAGGCCCACTAGGGCAGTCGGAGAAGAGGTTGCTATGCCTGTGGGTACATTCAGTCTCTGCTTCCAGCCTGGATAAAGAGCCCAGGAAGAGCACCACCCAGCTCAGAGGAGGCTCTCAAACCGCATCAAGTGAATTGTATTTGCCTTTATGAGCTGCTGTGAAACAACTTTTCCTCTCCAGCCTCTGGGCACTACATAAACAAATACAAAGAGCAGGCAAATAACTACAGGCTGACCTATTAAGAACTGCAAGATTTACTCTCCTACAAATGCGTGATAATCAGCATCCAAAGCATCTGTGCAATGTAGTCTAGTCTACAAATTACCAGCACATCATTGGCTGTGGTGTAAAATGCTGCTAGTGTCCTGAGCTTGGGCAAATTGTTTCCTTAGTCGCGTATATCCTACCTTCTCCACCTACAAAATGGGCAGGTAGAATGGTTTAGAGCCTGAACTCCTGTGTATCTGTAAATGGCTTTAAACACCGCGGGTGAAAGACACAACTGAAGGGAACACTCACTGGAAGCTAACCCTTGAGAAGATGTGAAGTGGAAAGTTCTGGAAGCTGGGCAAGAGACAAGAAAGAGCAAGGAATGAGGGAAGACCTACAACAATGGTTGTTCCCTTTGGTGATGTTCATCTAAAAAAGGGACCAAAAAAAATAATAGAAAGGAAGTGGTAGGCTGCCAAAATGGGCAGGCCAAACTGATTACATCAAACAAATTACCTCCCCACAGTGATTTATGGGCTAATCTCTCACCAAGGGTGCAACTTATCAGTGAGTAGCCAGTACAATTAGTGCTGCTCCATGAATCACTGGAAGTGCTGGCTCCTCAGCAGGACTTTCTCACGCAGTTTGTTATTACAACAGATGAAAGGTTTGCCTGGCCCTACTGTCACCCGGCACAGGAATTGCTACTCAGGGCTGCAGACCACAGGAGGTTTCTGCAGCCTAAGCAGGGTTCTGCTTAATTGATAAGTTTGAGCCAAAAGGGCTGTACAGAGGGACATAAGCTGAGAACAGGACTCAAAACTCTATGAGCAGGACAAGTGATACACCCAAGAATGGAAAACTAGGTTTGGCTAGGGAACAGTCATACTAAGAAGGAATATGATCTACTGAAAACTAACCCAAGCTCACTTTCTGTGTTGTCCTCTGTTAACAAAATGGGGCTTGAAAAATAGACAGTTTAATGTTTTTGAACTGGAAGAAATGAGTATGTGTATTTACGGCTCAACAAATTAATGAAGAATTAATCCTCCATGATGTATAAACAGTGAGTCTGAAAATGCTTGAGACACTATAAAAACAGTAGCACAAGTAGCAGGGGATCTATATAGAATTCAGTCTGATGTTTTAAAGCATAAGGGAACCACTGCAGCAGCAGTGAAACAGCTAGCCCTCCTCCATTCTTGCTATTATATATGCCCAAAGAATTGGCTGTAATTTAAAAGACCATAACACCTGGTTTACATTTCCTGAGTTAGAGAGATGAGCTGCTTTCACAGCTTACAGGCTAGTGGTTACAAACTTTACCATTTGTTATGGTTCCTCAAGAGATATTCTCAGTCACATGCCTTTTGTGGAAGAGGTTTGTTGTCTTTCTAGGATGGTCTGAGACCAAAATAATGCCATTAGAAAATCAAGACCTGAGTCTGTATACAGGGAATGTTTGTATGATAGTTTTACTTTACGGAGATAAACACCAGCCTTAACAAAGAGCAGAGCTCCTTCTTTACACTTTCTTTCAGCTTTCATTAGTGTCTAAATCTGCCAGTCTGGAATAGGTTCCTTTGTCAGAGAAATATAGCCGGAGAGATGATTCAGCTTTGTGCTGCATGTGAAGTAGCTCTGAGCTGCATTACTGATGAAGGAATCAATACAAAGGCATGGATAACAGGATGAGTGGGAAGTCTTTCACACTTTGCAGGTTTCCCCTGGGAAATGTGCTGCCGCTGTTGTGGAAATGATTGTTCATACAGTAGTGTTCGCTGTAAGCATGCGAAACTATGCTGAATTTATGCTGCTTATTCTTATACTTCCATATAGCTTCATGGCTGCATATGATCTGTAGAGCAGATCAAAAGGCCACCAAGTGCATAATGGACTGTCAGCAAAATCATGGGCTTGAGAGTGGTTCTCATTGCACATGACTGGAAGGAGAAATTTTGAAGTCAGCAGGATACGAGTTTTGTCTTCCATGGAAACTAGCAGGTAACACGGACGGTATTTAGAAATAAGAGCATTGGCAGGATACACAGAGAGTGCTTACCTGAAAGCCTGTCCTACAGGACTTGCTGAGGATATCTTTTCTGCTTAGTAATGGAGGGGGAAAATGTCCATTTTTATTGCAAATGCCTCCCAGTCACTGACTTTTTCCTGGATCAAAGGAGTGGGATCTTCCTTTGGATGTACAGAAGTAATATTTTCTCCTGTTGATTTTTGTAAAAAAAATTGAGAAATCCAGGCTCCTTTTTTAGCCTGGATATTTCCAGGTTTGAAAAGATTTCGAGAAGTATCTTGTGGCTTTAAATCAGGAGTTGAGGCAAATGGGAGCAAATCTGACCTGAGGCTATAATGATAAGAAAGGAAGGGAGGGTGGCAAGAAGGGAATATAGACATAACTGCTTATAACTTGTAAGTGTTAAATCATTGCTTGTGTTTGATTTCCATTTCTATGTATGTCAATTGACATCTGTGTCCCAGTTCTAATTCTGCCCTTGGGACAATGGAACATCGCCAGCATTTCAACCCTTCTGTAAGGTGATTTTCAATGACTGCCTCGGCAACTGCCCTCTCCAGCTCAGAACAACTTTAGGGAAGCAGAAAGATTTGGCATTTGAAAGCAAAGCTATGCTGTTTGTTCTTGAGGATATGAGTCACACTAATCTCTGAATGCCTAATGTGAGGTGCTTCCAAGCCTTAGTCCACTCTCTGTGCTTGTGCAATGCATACATTCACTGCTGTCCACTTGGATGCACAGAAGCCACCTTGGGCAGAATTTAGCCTTGTCATTTCTGAGACCTACAAGTGCAGATATCAGCAAATGTCTTCACGAATAAGTCCATAACAATAAAGTGATTAATTATAAAGTGATGAATTAAGGAATAATTTAATTTTTGTAGCAAAAGAAATAGGTTTACCCAATAAAACATCCAAACATAAGTTTTACTACAAACAAAAGAATAAGCTTACTACATACCTCAAAATAAACCTGCAGAACATTGTGTTGTAAGATGTTCTAGGGATCAATGAAACGTTCTTTCAAAAGCAGTGAAACACATTTATTCACCTAGGTCATTCAGGGTCTATTAACCCTCGTGGTCTAGATACAGCCTTCAATTCAGCAAGTCTTAAAGTTTATTGGCACTCGGGTGGGTGTTTTCCAGGGAGTGAGCCACACCAACACTATTCTGATCTGCATCAGCTGCTGGAGACGGGATAGGGACTTAAAAAATGTGTAGATCTGAACCAGCACAGTCATGCTTGCGCACTGTAGTTCCTAGATTCAGTACTAATCATCCTTACGCTCACCAGCTCTGAAAATGCCAAATGTAATATTACGGTTGCCTCTTTCTGCTGCTAGACAGCTGCTGCTTTCTTTCTCCATAAAGAGTTTTAGTGTGGTTTGCCTGTATTTTGAGCTGCTGTAAGGGCTTCTAGTCCTAAGAGTAACAGGAGTGAGTTACTGTTTGCTCCAAAGCATTTGCAAACTGGGTTGTGTTGTTTATCCTCCACTGCACTAGGAAAAGATATCTTTTGACCACTGGCATTTCAAATACAAACCACTGAAAAGAATCCATGTCCTCAAGGAAAAAAAAAAACCAAACAATTAAACGTGTGGTCCTATAATCTTCGATATCCCTATCCATTCCCCTAAAGAGCAAAGGAAAAGCCATCACTTACACTGAGAAGTGCGGAGTGGAGTGGTGGACAAGACTACACCAAGATTAAATGAATTCTCTCTTATTATTTAGATAATACCAATTTCTAGATTACGGATCTACTTTGTAGGCATGGCACATATGCACTACCTTCAGCTCATATCAACATACTATTTGTCTCTGGACAGTCACCTCCACACACACAGAGGATCACCGTGCGTGGAGGTTAGAAATAGTCCCATGTCTAGGTTTGAAAGACTTCTAAGGAAGGCACGAGCCTCCTTTGGAATGGAAAATGTAACCCCCTTCCCTCCAAATTACTATAATTTTGAAATTAAGGGGCTTTCAGGCAAAAACATGAGGAATAGGAATAACAGTTCTTTAGTTAGATAGTTAGATAGATAGATAGATAGATAGATAGATAGATAGATAGATAGATAGATAGATAGCAAGGCAAACAAAACAGCAATAACTATGGCAGTAACAACAAACAGAAGCAGAACCCAGTGCAGCCTTCTCGGCTGTCAGGCCCTTCCCCCTTTGGTGCAGTGACGGTCACAGCCGGCAGGGGCGCTGGCGGCTCCCGGTGAGCAGGGCGGGTGCGATGGTTCCCCCGCGGCTGCAGGGGGCGCTCCGGAGCGAGCTCGGGGAGCACGCGGTAATGGCGGCTTGGCCGAGCCGGGAAAGGATGGGAGAAAGGCTCCACAAACCCCTGGGCAGCCGATCCCGGTGCCTCAGCAGGACCCCCGGGAACAGCAGCTGGAACAGCAGGGACGAACACAAAATCTCGGGCGGTAGACGAGATGCACGGAGCTCCGGAGTGCAGTGGGAAACCCGGGAGGTCTCGGCAGGCGGGGGGTGCGGCGCTGGCAGTGCCACAGTGTAGCAAAAAGGCCTCAAAGCAGCAGCAGAGGAAGGGTAGGAGCGGCGGAGGCAGGGCAGCTGCCTCCCAGCAGAGCAGGGGAAAGCAGGCTTGGCGTCCTGGGCACCCTGAGGCACCCAAGCGGATGCTGAAAGGGTCCTTATGCAAACAGCCACTCCAGCGAGCAAACTCCACTCACGGTAGAAAGGAAGGCAGCAGAAGGCAGGACCCCACAGTGACGGTGAGTTCTCCCTACAGCGACTGCAGCCTCTCCTTCCCCTCTGAATGCCGGAAAGAAAGAAGAGCCTAGGCACTGCACCCAACCCTTTTTCTCAGTTCAAATCTCACGGCATCTCCGCCCCCACCGGAGAAGAAAAAAAAAGTAAAAGAGGACAGCTGGCCTCCCCCTCCCATGGCCAGGTCTTTTTGTCTCTCTTAAGCATCCAGCAATTGTCCCTTAACATGGGGAAAAAATTCTTTAAGAGGGAAAGAAAGGAACAAAAAAAAAAGAACTCCTAAAACCCCCAACATCCCATCTCAGGGAAAGTTAAAAAGCACCTTTTTTCTTATTTGATTACTTCTTCCTTGCACAGAAAGACACTGTGGCACCGAACTAAATGAGCATTAAAGTGTGAAATTAATTTCTGGTTTTCAATAGAGGAAGATGGAACCGTGTAAGAACAACGTATATTCACAGTGAAGAAGACACTTCAGAATACTCCATGTTGTTCTACTCTGTCAGTGCCATTGCACCTACAGGACCACCAGCTTCTCCCATTAAACAGAAGTTCTTCCAACCAGCAGCTCAGACTACAGGACCTGCTTTTGGTCACAGTCAGATCTCACTCCAGCTCCAAAACTCCTACCTGGAGATGAGAGTATTCTACCACTGACTATAACAACAATGAAATGTAGAGGTGTCAAATGGTCTAGATTAAACCATCCTCAGATGTGTGTGGCATGAAAGATCTCAGCAGTGCTGCACATCTGATTTTGAAAAGGGATAAGGTTTGGATCTTTTGAAGCGAAGAAGAGCACAGTCCACAGTCATGATTTGGGCAGTTTCCATAGTACTTTCCACCCTATTTCTTTGTCAAAGAGGTTCAGCACTCTTTACTTCAGACAACAAACCCATCCTTGCTTATAACTGACAAGGACAACTTTGTTATGCTGGGAATCTTTTGTGTGACTCAGGCTGAGGCATGCTTCCAACACTCCTAATTTGTGTTCGGTTTGTCTAACTCAAATGTTTTTATTTAAGAGTAAAGAAATTCAGTCAGGAGCCTGTAATGACCATCCCTGGATTTTTGTAGTTTCTCTGTGAAAATGCCGTGAGCTCGACCTTCCAAAGAAGCAGTACTTTCTAAACAGAAGAGTTGTAGCCCATTTCCATCTGGATCCATATGAAGTAGATAGAGAGACACAAAATAAGCTCACTGCAGCTGTGTTGACTCAAATTCCTTGGCCTCCAGGAAATCAACTGCACTGTCTTTCAGAAAATGTTTTTTGACAGCTTCCCTGATTATCCCCATCCACTGAGGAATTATGCACCAGAGCAGTCTTCCCCATGTTTCACTTGTAAGGTCATCAATGCAGCTACTTCTGCTGATTTGATATTGTCCAGATTTTACTTTTTTCTTACTTGTGAACCTGGTGCGTCTGTGCGGACACTGGGATCCTGTAAGACTAGAGAACCTTATTTTTGTAGACCATTGCCACACTGCCTGCATTTTCTATATCGGGAAAAACAGTAGTCTCCCACAGTGGTCCCACTCAAGAGCACCAGCAGGTCTGCCCACTGTCTGCACACACTCTACTTCTCCCTCTGAAATTCCTGGAATTATGTGTTCAGAGATGCCTGCAGAGCAGCAACAGAGAATTCAGGCTGCCTTCTTAGTAGCAAAATATGAGCCCTTGGAAAAAAAAAAGGATGGAGTGTCACAGTGCACCTTCCCTATGATAGAATATTATTGATCCTGTTTTCACACTGGAAACTGAAATGGAAACTGAAAAATTCATTCATGCTTATTTACCACAAGTAATGGAAGAGTTAAGCAGAGAAGCCTGATTTTCTAGTTCTGGCTTTTGCACCTGCCATGCCTTCCCTCCCTTTCCTGTTCCAGTCAGAATTTTCCTTCTCTAGTGCCTATGATAGGTCCCAAAGCATTCTGGACACTGAGGGGTGAACCTGACAATTCACATTGGGCACAGGGCCATGCCAAGCACTTTGTTAGAAGCCAGAAGAAAAAAACCCGTACAGGTCCTTTTTATACAACAAGGCCAGGAAAAGCCATACTGTCAGAACACCACATCCTTCTTTCCTGGCATGGCAAACATGCTTTCCATGAGGAGAATCCCACAGAAATTTTAAATCCAGCCAGAAAACCTCCTATGTGATCAGAGACAGGTGGACATCATACATGCAGAGTGTGCAATGAACATAGTTAATCTCTCCTTTTTGGAGCAAGAAAAAAAGCTATTAGCAAACACAGCACGTGTTTCTGTCTGAAAAGCTATTTCTTGCGTACATGAAACAGAACAACTCCATCTCCCTTTAGGGTTTTACTGGAAAAGGGCCAGTGATTTCTCATAATTAAATACAATTGCCTCAGTTGTATGGACACTATCAATAAAGAGCCATGTTCCTCCTGCAAAACTCATCTATCTTTAAAATGCAGCAAAGACACTGCATTTTAAAAAATATACAGCATTACTATCACTGTTACTGGGGAACTTCCTTCTTTTGAAGCTTTTGAGCTTTATCAGAAATGAATTTTTGCAGGTTTCTTCTGAGATCTCCTTCTTAGAAAATGCATTTTGTGAAAAGTAGCTACAATAGTAAGCATCTTCTTTGAAGGTATTATCACCAAGGTTTATTAAGACCTGTAATTTGGTGTTATTCATTCAGTTTCAGCACTGAACCAGTGCCTGTCACCATTTATACTGTACCGATGCGGTGCTCCACACAGAGCTGGCTTTGTTTTAATGCCATGTAATGCAAATTTCTTCTGAAGAGATTCCAGGGTGGAAGTTAACATCTTGTATAAATACAACGTTGACTAGCCATATGCATTTCTAGTGTCAATAGAATCTTGTGGTTTGACAGCTGATCACACTTACCCTTCTACAGCTAAATTTATTCATGGTTGCTATGTCAGTCCTATCCCTACCTCTGAAGAATTTCTTCACTTTTTAATTTTTTTTTAATCAGGGACTTCACTGGCTCCATCAATCCCTATAACCAGACGAGTTAAGTTTTAGCTATACCACATATCTGAATACGTGGATTTCTAGCACTGTAAAGGTTTCCACACTCTCAGAAGCTTGTAGAGAAAAATAAGCACAGTTACAAGCTCTTGCTCAGAAAGCAAGTTATAATTGGGATTTGTCATGTTGATGTGGCAAAGGCTATAAAGAATATCAGGAATATCCAATGATTCTCTTCAACTTATGAAAAGCATCCTTTCAAAATCTCTTTTTCTTTCGTGTTGCTCCTTTTGCCCTTGTACTTAACTGTAAATTTCAGTCTTATGTTTTTGCAGTTTATACACAGAATGGTACAGCACTGAATTGAACCCCAAACAATTTCAAGTAAACACAACTACAAAAGCTGCATTACCCAAGAGGGCATTGCATTTACCAAAGGGTGTATTTTCCTAACAAGCAAGTTCTACTGCAGAAATGTTCTCTCTCGTGTTTTAGCATCAGCTGCTTGCAATATGATGGAAAGCAGATGTCTTGCTACCAAGAAAACATTTCCTTCTCAAATTAAGTAGTAAAATATTTGGAGTGCACTTCAAAGGACTTGAGGTAAAGATTTTAAAAGAGCTGTGTGTAGAAATAAAAAAATATTCTGTGAATTTTTGAGATGTGAAAAGATAAAATAGTTGTTCCAAAGTCCAAAACACTGCTTTACAATAATTTTTTTAAGATTATGAGGTTTCTTTTGCCACGTCTTATTTTCAAAATGCATCAGAATTCAAACAGCTGAAATTGTTCTCTTCAGAACCCTTTTTAGTGCAGGCACCTCATCCTCTTCTTCCCCTTCCAAAATAGACGCAGAACAAAACGACTCAGAGAGTCAGTTTGTTGTTGATACTGATTGTATCTTAGAACAACTGATAGGAAGTCCATAACTTTTTCAGATTTTTATGGCTTTTGATTTTAATTCTGGCTCTCTCTCACCTCCCAGACTGAGAATTTTACTGTGAGCAGAGTACAGGAGTGTAAGATTTTTCCTAAACTAGCTGAATCTATATTGAAATTACTTCTGGGCTCTATTTAGTCAATTTGCGTGCCTGGCTGTCAGGAAGCTTAATAAAGCTCTGCACTTAAAGAGCAAGAGAAGCAAAAGTGAACACAATTCAGCAAAGTCCTGAAGCTAAACAAGGTACACAAGCAGATCTCCTTTCTGTTCATTAAAAAGCTTATCTTTAATCGACCTCAGTCCATGGCCCTCTTACACCTCTCTAGATGGCCCCACTTACTTCTATGGGCTTCATTTTGTGCTTTGTTATTTTGAGATTCTATATGCCGTATCTCTGCCCTGACACACGGCATCTGAGTTTTGCAAAAAAGACTTCAATTATAGCAGTATTCAACTCATGTAATGTTCAACATCTGCAATACAGATGGCTGCACTGAAGACAATTTCCCTACAATCTCCTCAGTCACTGGACACAAGTGACAGTGAAGATTAATTACAACATCCAGCTCAGCTATAGACGTCTATGCTTCAAATGTTAGCATTTGTCCAGATAAGTCCTATACCCAGAGTCTGACTAAAAACTCCATCTTTGATTCTGTTCTTTTTAAACATCATTTCCATGTCTATTTCTTTCCCCCTTGTTGCCAATGGAAGCAACTTTCTTCTCCCACTCTCTGTTCCCTGCTTTCCTAACTTTTGTGGACACGCGTAGCCACCATATTCTGTAGGGCCTGGGCACGTCCTGGAACAGAGGTCAATGATACATTTTCATGAGCAGCCTTTTCACAGACAAAAGGACCTCCCATCTTCCTGGCAGGATGCTGAAGTACAAAACCACTGAATGGTTTGCCACTTACACCACACATGAGCTCCATCCTGAGTTCAAACCAAACCAACGTTAAAACCAAACAGCTTTTCCTTTTCCCTTGTTGAATTCATCATATTCAGAAGCTGAGATGCAAAAATCCATCTGCAATATTTCATTGCAATTTCATTTAATGCTTTACTTTCTCAAATGTAATTGTTTTGCAAAATAGCTAATATGATAGCAAAAATCCCACTATTTACTTTTTACCAGATACAAGTCTCCTGTTGTCCCAGAAAAGCATGTGTGCTACAAGGACTGCTGTCTGTCCAGCACCAGAGACGATGGGATGGAGATTTTCAAAGCTCTCTATAGGACACTTAAACCTTCAAAAATTGCATTTAAATTGTTTCTGTAGGGCATTTGTTGCACTGCAGGATTAATTTTTTGAATAATATTAAGTCCCCCCCAAGGCCTCCACTGAGCTTCTTGAGGACAGGTGGAATATTAAAATTATAGGACCAACCTGTATAATTATTGCTCCAGGGATAACTGGGCAAAACTTGAGTCTGTGTAGAAATAAATGTCTTAAAAATGTGGAACACTGTCTCAGAGGAAAAAAATTACCTTATTTTCCAAGATCATTCACCACCTGTTTGAATTCCCCTGCTGGGGTGAGCAGACTCCCAAAGTCTGCTGCTTCTACTGCCCTTTCTGATTTTCTTTGCCATATGCAAACACTTCCTCTCAAATGAAAAGGAGGTTTTTCCTCCTTTCTCTTTCATTTATTCCTTTTTTTTTTCTTCTTTTAAGTCAAGTTACAGATCAAAGCTATTCTCCTACTTTTGGAAAAAATAAAAACCTTCATTCCTCTCTGTTTATCCATATATGCATATATATGTATGCATATATATAAATATATGAACGCATATATATAAATATATGAATGAAAATGTTATTCAATTTATCTGGGAATTAATTTTACAGTGGTACTTGAAAGAGGAAAAAAGCTATTAGAAAAAAAATACAAAATTTTTGTTTTCGCTGTTAAAATTGTTCATACTAGTATTGTCCAAGACTGCAATTCATGCTTGTGCAGTGGGTCCCATTATGTGCTGTGCATGCCTCATTCCTGAAGGTCCACCTGAATGTCTCTACCATGAAGCTCAATTCTTAGTCTTCTGAAGGACATTTTTGTAACTCTGAGTTCTTTTTTATATATGATGACTAACTGACCAATAGGTACATGTGTTCAAGTAAGGACTGCCTCCACTTCTCCATCTTATCTTTCAGGTTGCAAATTTTACAGCAGGTTGTGGCAATAAATGATCTGAGACTTTAACAGCTGAGCTGAAGTGTAAGGATAGGGTAGATACATCTGAGAAATCCAAACAATCTGTTGACCTTGGAAGTGAAAAAGTTTTGTAACCCAAGTGCATCGTTTGGATTCTTTATGCATTAACACTGATACATAAAAAAACATGAAAGAAAAGTCTCTTGGATGCAGAATGAGAAATGCCCAGCTGAGTTCAGGCACATTGCATATAGATTAATAATTTGGATGTCCTTCAGAAAGTTCATCTGAAAATTTCACAAACCTCTGGGTTAAAGACATCTCCAACACTCTTAATAAAAAAAGCTTTTTTTATAACCCACAGGAATTTTGGTACATTGCAGGCATGTCTAGACAACCCAGATTACACACTCAGAGGAAAAGGCACCTGTTCAGACCCTTGTCAGAGCAGCCCCAGATGCTGCTCCACTCTGTGGTCCAGGGGTGACACACATCAAGATGAGTTAATGGGTGCTATCCCATCTCTCCGGGTTCTCTCCCATCTGTCCATGTGCTCTCCCATCTCTCTGGATCACCCTTCAGATTGTGGGGGTCACTGCTCAGAAGTATGGGACACATTATGGGATGCAAGGGGAAAGCATTTCAGGACTCCCCAAGACTCATTATGGTGTGCTTAGGTGAAGAACCAAGGGTGAGGAAAGGGATGGATCTAGGTGATTTGGGAACACGCATGGGAAAACAGAGGAAAAAGGGAGTAAAAGGGGCTGATTGCCAGTACAGAGATTGCTGTTCAGTGCACTTTTACGACTGTGCACTGTTCTCAGCGGAATCTGCTTTATATTATTAAATTCCTTGTCTAAAGATTTTTCTATTACGTGTGCGTATGTGTGGGAGGGGTCTAAGTGCCAACAGCTGGAGTGGGATCCGGGCTCAGAGGCCCAGGTGTCCGGGGTGCAAGCAGCTGGAGGGAATACAAATGTATGAGTGAGTACGTGAGCTTTAGCAAATATCTAGCCAAGCTTGCTGGTGAAACGGCCTGGGAACGAGATGTGCTTGTGTTTCTGAGGGGGAAGCCATGCAAGGGGCTGGCTACCAGAGGGGCCAGGGAAGTCCCGGCCAGCCATCGGTGACCTCTCTGTATGTACGCGTGTATTTGTCTGTGTGTGTTTCTGTGAGCAACAGAGTTTTACCAGCAGCTGGAGAGGGGTTCTGCACCTCTGGGGTTCCTATGTCCGGGTGCTGGGATCTGGGGAGACTGGGATCCAGGGGACAGGTACTGCCTAAGGCCAGCTGCTGGACAGACACACATGGTACAAATATTCATGTGTATACATACATCTATCTCTTACTCATGGACCTTCTGATCAGCCAGACGGGGGAAAGCATGAGACTGCTGAGGCTGTTTATGCTTGTGTCAGTGCTGATTAGCCTGTCTGTGCTGATCTGTGTGTCCAGTTGTCCATATATGTGTCCTATATGTGTGTTTCTGTGTGTGTGCCTACTGGGAATCCGTGCGCAGCTAGGGAGTGTGGAGCTGTGACAGCCTCACCTATCAGGTCACTGGATTTCACACACTAACACAGAGACAATAATTTACATTTGTTTTACTTTAGAAATGGGACTTGAAGTAAGAAACTTGCATTTCTGTCAGAGTTTCTCTTGAATCATTACCATTTCTGCTGAAGGTTTTGCCAGCCCAGCTTCTTGAGTAAAGCGTCTGCCACACTCAGTAATAATAATATCAACATAGTGCTTACATTGCAATCTCTGTCTGAAAAGCTCTTTGAAAATATCTGCTAATTAATTCAATTAATTAATACAATTAGTCTGTAAAAACACTACACACTCCTCAAGTCATCCACTTGTAAAGCATTTCCCTTCTAACTTTTAAGAACTAAAAATATAACTGCGTTCAATTCCCCTAATACCTGTCATTCTTACTCTGTGCCAATTAAGAGCTTACATATTCCTGCATAACAACTAGAAATAGAAAGACACAATGTGAGAGGAGGAAAGATTGGTTTAGGGTATTAAAGGGAATGTAATTAAATATTTGTTCAGGAGTAATTTTGCATAAATTGCATGAGAATTAAGTTTCATATCATTAGTACATCTTAATTAGTGTCTTTTCATGATCAATGTTTAACTCACAATTATTTTGCTTTATTTTAAATTAAGTACTTCTTTGTAAACCCTTTACTTAAATCCATTACCCATGACTTTTTCTCTTGGTACTAGAACTATTTTTGATGTTATTAAATGTCTGTAGGTGCCCACTACAATTTCCCAGTCATAACATCTCAACTCATTCTTCATATTAAGTGAAATTAATTTTATTTCTTGTCTTAGTCTTTAGACTATTTTTATATATCTGTATTAAAAAATACATGGGTGAAGTAGACTTGTACACTTAGCTGGAAGCAGCAGTCTTCTCTGACTTTTGGAGATGAAAGGTTGATTACATCAGGGGAAAGGCAATACAGTATTAAATAATAGAACAGGAAGATGTGAATTAAGCCACAGCATCTTTGATTTGTATGATGGAGCACATTTATAACAGGTGCATCAGAGCTACCTTGGCTGCTGGAGGTCATTCAGTCAAATATTGCTGAATTATGCAGGAACAGGCAATTTTATTGATAATAAAAACACTAATAGAGTTTTGCATAAGCATACTGCTTCCAAGGAGGAGGACTTACTCGTTATCTTCAGAAACATAAAGTTTTTGACAGCTTCTAAAAACCAGATTTCCATCTGTAACTAAAGCTGCAATTCAAGATAGAAAAGTCTATGTCCTGGTCACCAGAGATGGTGACAAATTGCCAGAAAAATCTGTAGGAGGACAAGTAATTAAAAAAAAGCCCAAACAACAAACCAAACTAAAAGCCAAAAAACCTTCGCAGTCAGTGTACTCAGTACGAGATTTGGCACATATTCCTCTTTCCACGTGTTAACCATACATATCCATGTCCCTAGATTCAATATGTCATATCTCCATTTCTATTTTTCATCATTTTAATATGGAAAATTTGTAATCTTGTAATCTTGGTTCTTTACTGAAAAAATGGGCGTGACAGACAACTGCTAACAATTATCTAAGAATAACTGTATTGACAGTTCTTATTACTGTGTAGTTTTGCAAGTCATTCTGAGGGTATAAGAACAGCTCTTCTGGATCAGACCACCGGTGCATCCAGCTAAATACTCTTTAAGAGAGCAAGGGAGCCTGAGCTTTTCATTTAATCCATTCTCTTTGTATTTCCCAGTGTCCCAATAAACACTTGTTTTATTAAGAATAATAGAAGTCATAACCCTGTTAATCCCCTCCAGTGTCTTGTTTGTGCATATGGGGTCCATGAATCTGTCTGGTTTCTTATTCAGCATTTTGATACTATCTGCCTCTTGAGCTTCCTGTGACAAAACTGTTGCAGTAATTTCACTTATCATTATACCTAGTTGAAGAAAATAACACCTCCATGATCAAGTTGATGTTCAACAACACTTCATGTTTAAGAGGTTCATGTCAATTGTCAGAAACACTTCAGAAAGAGTAGCAAATGAACGTGATTTACAGTAAGCCATCATCCTTTTGCTGGAGAACTTTCATTGAAATAACAGTAAAGCTGAGCCCAGATCTTGGAAGTCTTTGTCCCTAGCCACTAGGTCGAGCCGTTCTTACTGGGCTGTATTTGAAAGGCACTGCAATCACAGAGGAGGTGAGAAATAGGAGGAGTTAGGTTAACTGGTGATTTCAGGTAGAAGACGAAACAGCCCTCACTGCTTGCCATGCCCTCAGAGTAATAGAACCTCTGCTGTAAACAAGGTGTCAGTGTGCATAAAGGAAAAGATCAAGAAGTGGATGTGTTAGTTATAATGGGACTACAAGAGATCATCACAGTGTGGACATGGGAGACAGATACAGTCTTTGGATTATATCCAAGGAAGCTGAAATTAAAGGCCAGTCTGAAAAGAGCTACTAGGACAAATTGAGACTGACAAGATGAGCTTATCTCCTTTAGCATCACTAAACATGAGGGTGAATTGAATGACCTGCCACAGCATCTTCTAGCCTCGGTTTCCTTTCTTTGAGAGTCTGAGAAAAGCTGAAAATATACAAAGTAAATATTCATGAAGGAGAGAAGCTATTTCTGTTAAAAAAACAAATTAATTTTAAGTTAAAGCACATAAAATGGATGCAAATTGGCTAAGCCAAAAATTATGTTTCCAGCAAAATTCTGAAACCGTCTTTCCATAGCCATAATAGGGACAAGACTAATAATTTTAAGCAGTTAAACCATGTTCTTGAAAGGGTAGATAATGAAGTTACCCATAATCATTGAAAGCCAGATTTGGTGATCTGGGAATTTTTCTATTCTGAGGACTTTCCGACAGTTAAACTACCGTGCTTATCTTCAAGGGATAACATCCAAGGTTACTCACACCTGGAATGGAAACCAATACTGTTTAGTAAGACAGCATGAGCCTTCTGTGCAATCCTGATTGAGAAGATAGTGTGGAGGCAAGAGCAGTGATAATCTCTCCCCATTCTCCCTGTGGGTTCATTGCCCTGTTGCACTCTGCTTTGATTGCTTCAGTGCTAAATCTGATACCTGTGGACATTCATTCTAAAACTATTGTGACAGGTGCCTGCTTCTGTACAAACCTCTTTGAGAAATACTCTAGTGGCTAGCAGAAACCTTTTCTTTCAAGAACTTTAAGAACTTTAAAAGCTACTCATTTGATAAGAGCTGTTATTTCAATGATAACTAAAAAAAAAGTTGAACACAAAAAAACAGGTATTTCTTTGACCATTTTCTTTTGATTTACTTCAGATTGAAAACATGGAGACATGACAGAGCAAGAAAAATCAAGTTAAGAAGATACTCAGAAATTAAATGACCAACCTTGATCTTAACTAAGATATCAAAGAATAAAGTTCTGGTAATTTTCTACATCATGTATAATGTGCTGTCAGTGCTGTATGTACATGTGTCTTTTCACACTCTGACAATATCCTCACACTGACATGTTAATATTTTAATAGTTTCCTAAAAATTTTCTCTCAGCCACATTTTCAATTCACCAAGAAGAAAAAGCAAGTTCACATATCCATATGATCAGCAGCCAGACTTTTCAGATATTCTTTTGGAATAACTCAGATGCCATTAATGTGGTTCAGGGATGGTCATATCCTACAAAATGCCCAAGGTCCAGTAATTTGTAATGTAACACTTGATATTAAAATCTCAGAAAAGTACAGCACTGTGCTGTACTGTGCTTTCACTTCATGAAAATATGGTTCATCTAGAGACCTTAGACTGCTGAAAATTGGTCTTTAAATCAATCTGATTGTAAGTCATTTAGAAGGCTCAGTTCCACTTTCAGAGTCAGCTGGAACCTTAGCACCGACTGCAGTGAGACCACAATCTATCAGCAAGTCAGTATTAAAAAGCAAGTAACCGAAGCACTATTTTTAGCATATAATACTTAATTTAAACAACGAAGACCAGGATGTGAAAGAAACTAGAACAAGATAGGTGTGCAAAAGTGTAAGACAGACAGAGATAGAATTACCAATAGGAAAAAAGCCATAGGTTTCTGGAGGTAATATTAATGAGAGAAATTAGAAGAGCGCCTCCATATTTTGCCAGTGGAAAAATACAGTGATTTTCTAATGGTGGATGTTGAAACCGCATCATCACTAAGTGGATTTAAGATAAAACACCTCCACACAGAGGATAATGTCACAGTTGTGTCAGGCTGGGGGATGGTATAGATTCTCTATTCAATACTTCAGCTCCTGCATTCTCCCATTCTGTCTATCAAACTTGTTCACTTCCCTCTTTTGTGAGATATATAATCATTTCATTGTACTGTGCACTGCTAATCTCTTGCTGCAATTTCTGAAATCTGTGAAATCACTTTTTATGCAGTTTATATTTCAAATCTCTTCAGGGGAGATTTGTGGCTCCATATAAGTCTTTTTCCCTTGTATGAAATGTATCAAAAAACAAGATGCAGTCACAAAATGTTCCCTTTACTGGATGACTGTACACGTTCATTTGATTTTTATCTTTCTGAAGACAAACGTATCATCACATTCTCCCAGGAACTTCTAGTGAAAAACTTGAAATACTTTCTTTGCATTTTAATGAAAGTTATGATAACATTCTTATGACTGAAACACGGCTCTGCCTTATAAAATAGATGAAATACAATGTTCCTGGTGCTTAGCAAGATGTATTAGCAAGGTGTATTAGTAGGCATGAATAAATAATCTCAACAACTTGTGCTATAGGATTCATGCTGCAGCTTGTCCCATTGTTGTATCCATACCCCTAAGCCTACCAAAGGGAAGATTTAATATAAGCTTATTACTTCCGAAGTTGATTTTACACAAGAGCCCTCCTCCAAACAAACAAAAAAAAACCAACCAACACCATTACACTATTTTCACTTCCTCTTAGACACATATCCAGAGCAAAACAGACAAAACACCTTCTGGACATGAATTGTTAACTTTTGTGAAGATGCCCATGGGTGATGGCATCAACTATCACAGACTTCTTTAACGTATTGTGTGCACATTTCTCAAATACTTTAGACTCTTCCCCAAAATACCTTGAAGAAAATCCATCCTACTGAGAAGGAGAGAGGCTAAGAGCCTTTTGCATCATGTTCTCACTGATTCTCCTTAGAAGAAATTAAGTTTTGAGTGTTTGGGCTTGCACAGCTTTCCTAATAAGAGAATTACTACACATCTGAAGTAGGTCTCAGACAGTCTAACTATAGCTCTGTCTGAGCCAAAACCTCCTCCTCCTCAGGCTTCACAAAGCCGTTAAGTGTAGCTGTGTCATAGATTCCATTATAGATATGGACAGAAAGTGGATTTATCCTCATTTATGGTTTCTGTAGACTTAAAGGAATGGATGATGAAGATAAGGCAAATGTGGACTTTGAACAGTTTTATCTTTCCAACAATATGCTTATCATATATTATATAATGTGGTATTTTAGGGCATTTCTATTACATATTGGTTTCCAAATGTCTCATTCTAGGTTGTTATTTCTTTGATGATTTCTGTATGGTGGTCTTTGAGCCCTTTTGGGGAATTCAGACAGTTCCAGTACTAAATTACTTAATGTTTGTCTCAGATGCTTAGGTTAGAGCACAAAAAGAATAAACTATCAGTGAAACAAAAGCTGTCACTGTTTTATTTCTTCTGTTTCTGGACCTCGACTGATTAAAAGGCCTAATGTACTATGGCTACATAGTGGACACCTACTAGATGCATATAAGGTGCAAAATTTTACAACTAACTGGGTGTTTTGAATTGTCTGCAGTGTCCTGCTTTCAAATCGAACCAGTCCTGACTATTTGCTCCAAGTGGAAAATGCGTTTACTTATCCCAGTCCTTATATATCCTTAGGAAGGAAATTATGAGCCTTTAATCCCTTTTAACTCAACAGAATAATCATGACATAGGAGTGACCACCATTGTGAACATTTTATTCACTACCAGTTGCTCTTTGACAGAGAAAACAAAAACATTTTATTTGTTAAATATACTTTATAGTGGACCATATCCTCTTAAGAGACTTTGTTAATGAGGGTAGGGACAGGATTATATGTACAAAGCCTTGTTAGTGGGGTCAGTAGTTGATGCCGTACCTTACTATCAAAATTACTTCAGCGATAAAAAAAATGGGAGGAGAGAAAGAAGCAAAAGACTCCTCCACAGCTAAGACCAACAAACCACCTCTCCTTATTTCCATTTGGGAAAAGCAATGACAGGGTCACAGGTGAATTAGTGTCACCCTCTGAGCAGTCTCTCCAGCACCAGCAGGTTAATACTGTGTCAAAGCGTTGTCATCCTTGTCCCCCCAGAACTTTGTATTTTTCCACCAGGATGTCTCCAGATCCTATGGGCTGTTCTCATTCTTGATGCTCTCTGTGCTGCCTGGAAAATGCTTTGTTAGACACAGGCGTTGCACACAGATTGGCTGCTAAGTTTTTCTGCACGTGTTTCACTGGATAGTCACAACCAAGTACAGAGATGACCACGGCCTGCCTCGCTATGCTCTGAGTCTTCGTAACACACACGTATTTAAACCATAAGAAGAGGTTTAGAAAAGGAGTAGGAGAAGTGATTTAATGTGCAGGTGGCTGTTGCACCCCATGAGAACATGCCAAAAGATCTGTATCTGGGCTTCTGTGTGCAAAACCTAGAGGAACACCATGTAATATTGCATTGTCAGCTCTGGAAAACCCTGCCGCAAAAGCCCAGATGAACAGGGACAGCCAGCTGACACTGTGGAACATGCTCCTGAGCGATGTCTGGCTTCATAGGCTGGGATTCATGAAGGGAGGCTATGACTCTTAAGATACCCTTCCTTGTACTGAGTTTTGACAGTTCTCAATATATTTAGTTTGATATGTAACAGAATATTAATTATTCAGGGGATTTGTGCTATTCAATCGTATAATTTTTCCCCTTACAAATTTTTATTTAAAAACTTTAAAAAAAGCAACCTAGGAAAGTCTCAAAATGGTCATTTCAAACAAAGCTTCTATAACTAATATGAGAAGCAGAAGAAAATTATAACAATATTTTAAAACCCTCAGCAACTTTTCACAGGAAACCTAGAAGATCAGCTTTAATTTAACTGACATATTTGATATGCTAGCAATGAATTTTTGCAAAAGGTACTAACTGATTTATGGTTTTAATCTATATACAGAGAGTGCTTTATGGAAATCGCACAAATTGTGGGCTACTCCTAAACATATCCCTAGCAATGGTAAATTAAAAAAAATCAAATGCACAAAACCCTTCTCTGTTTCAGCTTTTTATATGAAAATTAGCATAAGAATGAAACCAAAAACACTGAATGTTGGTGATATGACGAAAAGCAATCTTAAATCATCTAAAATTGCATTGAAAGAAGCTATTTGTTCTTTGTTGCTTTTTCTTGCTTTCTTATTATTCTTAGTATTCTTTTACAGAAAGTTTAAGGTGTCCAATCAGAGTGACAAGTGAAAAGCACTTGACTAATCCAGAAATACCTTAATGAATCAAAATGAAAGGGTTGAATTACCTATAAGTAAAAAAAAAAAAAAAAAGTTTCCTGTTATGAAGAATTTCAATTTTGCTAAGGGAACATTCTAGAGAGGCACAGATATCCATGTATGAGCTTCATGACTAGAGAGGAGATGTTTGGTGACAGGTTTTGAACATTTTTCAGCAGGTTTTAGTGGTTGTTTCAATATTTAGTCAATGGTTACTCTCTAGGTAAAAATATTATTGTGCTATTTTTGAACGCATTCTGGGATTATCGTGAATCAACAGTAACAAACATGCACTGAGGTTCCCAGAGCAAGTAGCTGCTACCAGGACCAGTAAGTACAAAGTCACCAAAATATGTCCTAAATCCACAAACATAGAAAGTTTCATCCCAGGAGAATTACAATTGCTTTAAATACAGGAAAGAAAGTGGTGTGTCCCTCTTCCCACCTCTCCTTCAGATCTACCACAGAATCATATAATGGCCAAGGGATATTCCATACCATAGAATGCCATCCCCAGTAACTGGGGCAGTTACTCAGAAGGGGGCTGATCACGGTTTGGATATGGGCTGGGTATTGGGCTGGGTGGTGAGCAATTGCACTGTCCATCACTTGGTTCTCTTGGGTTCTGTTACTCTCTCTATTGTTGTTATTATTATTATTGTTGTTGTTGTTGTTGTTAATATTGTTATTATTATTGTTGTTGTTGTTCTTTTCAATTCTTAAGTCATTCTCATCTCAGCCCATGAGGTCTATCTTTTCTTTCTGATTCTCCTTCCCAATATGGGGGTTAGGGGAGTGACTGAGTGAGTACCTCAGTCGACAGCTGGGGTTAAACCATGACAAACAGTAAAAACTCCAGACACAAACCAGTCCTAAAGGTTTTCAGTCCCAGTACACATGTAGAGGAGCATAAGACCCCTAAGTACCCATAGTAATGTTAAATTAAGGTGAAACTAGATTTAAATAATCCTGATTGTGCTTCTGTGTAGTGGAAATACTTTTTTTGTGGATCTACATTCATCAGCATGTCTAAATGAGGCACAAGAAAGAAAAAACTTCTGTAGGAAATAACTAATGGAAGATAAGAGTGGGGTATCTTACACCAGGTTCCATGATCAGCAGTGTGGACTTCGTTTGCGTTTGTTTATGATATACGTGACCAATCACTTCTTTGATGGTTGCAGATGGGTAGTGCAGCTGATTTGAGAGTACATAGTCTTCGACTGCCCCGTCACTGGACTATGGTCTGCTTTCTTCTGTCTACAACAGGTGTCTGAGACCAAGGAGTCCAGAAATCAGAGTTAGCTCACTGTGACCCTAGGCAAGAACTGTTGACTGTATGATGCCCCCACTACTCTTCACCCTTGAATGAAAAAGAATTAAAGGGATTCAGAGGCAGAAAATAGCTAAAGTAGAAAGCCTGATGGCTTTATCCTACACCACAACATCTGTTTTTCCTCTTCTCTTGAAAAGCCTGCTGCAGGCAAAGCAGCACAGGTTGGGTTTAATTGTTCCTGCTGTCTGCCATAAAATACATTAGGCCATTTTTCCAACTGAATAATGGAAGCAGAAGCATGATTGATTAAGAGCTAAGCCAGGTTAATTGGCTTTATTTCAACAAACATCAATTAATTAAATTAAACACCAGAGGGAGGGCATCTGCTCACTCTAGTTCAGCCTGGAGATCTTCCTCTCCCCTCTCTGCTGATCATGAAAAGCCACAGGGCTCCCTGGAATAACTCCAGGAAGGGCAACCTCCTAATGAAATTATTTCAAAATTGTCACATGGTCTGTATTCTTAACCTTTTTACAACTCAGTCAGCTAAAAGAAGCATTCAGTACAGCTAGCCCTTCATGATTCCTCAGCTCTCTCAGCAGGAATCAGAAAATTGAAATCCCCTGGAAAGGAAACTGTAATCAATTTGTCTCCTGCAATTTGGCTTGCAGGGTTTTTGTTAATTTTCTTTTTAATTATGGTCTACAGTCATGGAATACATTTATTGTTAAGGTTCATTCCATCCTCTACCTGCCAATGCAAAACAAGATTGGTCATTTTTGATGAAAGATTCTTTTTCATCATAACATGTCAGTCAAAAGAAAATTTCCCTGCTTTTTGTTGCACGAACTTAAGCTTTCTCAGAAGAAAAGGAAGATATTTCCTACCTTCCTTTTCTTATTTTCTTTTTGCTTATTATTTGTTTCTATAGGTGTTTGTGTTGTTATAAGAAACTTAAAAGAAGTGAGATAGTAAAATGGATGGAATTGTCACTGACAAATTTTTTGTAGTAGTATGAAGATTCTCCCACGTCACAAAAGACACACAGACACACATGTATGGTTGTATCCAACTCTATAAATCCTACATACAATCAATCTGTCACAGATTTAAGGTCCTAGAAAATACAGATGCCAGTCAAGAAGTCTTCTACTTGAAAACATTCTCCAGCGTAGGATGAAAATACAAATACAATCCCAGACAGATGCTGACCTATTCTGTTCCTAATTCAATGTTTACAACCTCTCCTCCAAGATCCTGACTCTCAGATGACTCTTATTCCCTTCTAGATCTCCTTCAGACTGTCCACATCTCCCCTGAAACATTATGGATAAAAGTGAACACATTGTAGTCCAGCCTAGAACTGAGAACGTTGGGAGGATTACTTTGAACATTTTGCACATGACATTTATGATTATACATCCTTATATTGAAAATGCTACTCGCACCTCAGTAAACTATGCCGGATTACTTTCAGTTTACCATTCCCCTTACTTCAATGGCAGTTATTCCCCAGTTCACTTCTGTGTAGCTGGGAATTCTTACTGAAGCATATTACCTCATTCTTGTCCTTATTAAGCGGTACCCTATTTATTTTAACTCAATAATGCAAATTACCACAATTTTTTCTTAATTCTAAATCCATCTTTCAGTGTGCTTCCATCATGTCCTCTCTCTAGACAAAAGTCAAATACAAGTGCAGTAGCATGATTGTCTTTTTCATTGTCCTGTTAGTTCATGAAAATGCTGGATAGTATCAGATATAAAAAAACACGGGGGATACCACTTGATAGCATCTTTTCAGCTTACTCGTGACCAACTTGTAATTATTGCTCCCACTTGTGCAACTATTTTCTCTAACCTTGTTTATGTGACTGTTGTTGAAGACAGCGTCAATAACCTGAAGATATACAGTATCTACTTCTCTGTGAAAGCCCTGTTACCCATCACACAATGTAGTTTTGTATGACTTCCTCATGACAAAGACTTGCTGGATATTCCTCAACCCTTAAAGGTTTGCCAGTAGATTGATCCTCCAGTATTTCTCCAGACATTAACACTTGAACATCCCAGTCATTCCTTCCTACTCATTTTAAAAAAGGATCTATCTTTGCCCATTTCTAATCTACTGGAACTTCAATCACTCTCCACAAACTTTCCCAAGGGTTTGCTTGGAGTTTGCTGTATGTACAATTCCACTGTATGTACACTGCCCTTGTTCTCCAAAGCTTCTTCCATTACTAATTTGTCCTAAGAAGAGGAGCTTCGTATGTGGAAAGTGGCTTCACGCAACAAGATTGGTTCCACAGTTTTGTGTAAATCATCAAGGTGTTCTATGCCCATCAAGGGCTTCTATGACTTCTGCTCAGGTCTTCTACATGTCTCGATTCTTTACTACCTATACTATACAGAATCCTTACATTTTAACACACAAAACCAGAGAAAATCACAGCCTGTGTCTCTGCTCATATGAATTAACTCCTCTAGGTACAAATTATTAGCATAAATACTGGATTTAAATCTTGTTAACTGTTCTTTGGCCAGCTGTGGTGTAATGTTTGCTATTATGTGTCCAAAACAATTTTCCAGTCATTGAACTCCCAACACTACTCACAGTTGTAGCAATATGAGATCTGTAGGACCCTCTTGTGTAATCCTGATTCTACACTCAAAAAAACCCCTATTGCGCATGCACACACATACCAGCATGGCTTTTCTTGTGTTGCCCAGCTCAAATTTTAGTAAGCTTTTAGTACTTGCACTGCAGAGTACCCGTGCCCAGATGAGAAATTTTGGCTCATGTTGGTTAGAGCCTGCCATTCTTTCCACATACATGTTGTTGATATTATGAGGTCTGTGTTTCACTATGGTCTGCAATATTCTCGAAATACCTCCAGGTCAGGAATCAGAGTTACACGTGGCATCTCTCGTCTCTTGTCAGGAGACAAGCTTGTTTTAACAGCACAGATCCCATGGCATTGCTTTAGGCATTAGGAGCAAGGTGATGCTGAAAACAGATTTTTATGTCTGCAATCTGTGACCTGGCTGCATTACTAGTAGGAATACTTGAATCTGGGCTGATGACTAACACACATTCCATCTCTAATCTAGACCTCAGCTATGCCTAAGAGTGATTAGCAGACAATCAACTGGGTTTTTTTTGGTTCAGACCTCACCAAGCAGCCTGCAGCCAGAGAGAACAGAGAAGGAAGAGTGCATTTCCTTGTGACATTTTACTTGTCAGTTCAGTAACAGTTAATCTTGTCAAGGCAGAAAAAGTACAGCAGCCTCTTGGTTTACAATTGATTCCATAAGTTTTCATAAGATTCAAGTGTTTTGAAATCCTGACTGAAATTCACTCTATAGTTGATATAGCTGGGGAAAAATATATGATAGGAACTTTCCCAATCCCTAAGAAAGGTTGTCACTACACCTAAACAGTATTTTTGACCCATAAATATATCACAGGCTTTTCATCACGTCCATGTCTCCTTGGAGCTTCACTTCTAGGCCGACGCAGCATGAGAGAAGCAGAAAGCAGAGGAGCATGCAAAACAGAAAAACCACTGTAGATTCGATATATCTGTCTCTCTCTCTCATTGTTGTAGGCAGTGGTTGGCCTCTCAGAGGGACAAATAAGCACAGTTACACATACATTATTAAATGTAATTGTATTGTTACTTATCAGTACAATTAAATACCTATGAAAAAACTGTAACAATTCAAGGCACAGTATAAGCAGCAATGACATTAACCTTTAATAATCATCTTTTCCCTTCATGCTGTGGTAATGACCATATTAATTAGTAATGAAATTATTAAATATGAAAAGCATGAGCTGTGCCATGACGCTACACATGGGCACCTTTCAAGAATTAGCTGGCTGCACACCTTGAAAGATGCATTCAGGGAGCTTTATTACTACTGCTGGTTGCAGCCTCTGGGCACTGCAGGGTTTTCTGCAGCTAGGAGGACTAAACTAAGCGACTGCTGTTTTGGTAAATTGAATGATCTAAAACAAACACAGCTGGATTGTGCTGCAGTCTTGGGAAATGCTATGACCTTGACAGCCATTCTCCCAGCTAAGCTGTGTTCCTCTGTTCTGTGGAGATCAAAATCTCTCTTAATCCTGAAAATCACATATCTCAAAGCACAGCTGATCCTCTTGGCAGTCCTTTTAAAAGTACAAGCAGATGAGGGCAGATTCAGTGTTCCAAGGGGTATCTCCAGTTTAGGATATGCCAGGTGGATGCTCTTCCTGTACACCAGAGTGTACATTATGCTGTACTGGACAGGTAAGCTCTAGGATGCTTTTCTCACTCCTCCCACCCAAACTTATAGTCATTCTCATCTGTCCCTTTCCAAAGGCTACAAGTCAAGATCCTTTTCATCGTAATAGTTCTTTTCTGAAGGACTAGATTCACTTTGCAAGTCTTAGCTATTCCCAGTGCTATAAACACCGTCTCCTTACAGAGGTTGTTCTCAGAGGTTTGGTGCCAAAATAAAACAGTATTGATGTAATACCTGTGTGTGTACTAGCACAAGACTGCTGTCTGATTTCTTGATATTTAGGAGATATTACAGTCCCATTTTAGACTATAAAAATATGTGCCGGCACAACAGACAAAGATTTGACCCAGGATCAAAGGAAAAACTTCTGCTTTTAAGAAATGAACGGCTGGATCCCAGACTTGTTAATGCATACAGTTTGAAATGTCACTAAATGCCTGCTGCCAGGAACATGAATTGCTCCAGACAACTCTGACATGTTTCACAGAACACCTGAGGGTGGAAGGGATTTCTGGAGCTTATCTTGTCTGGCCCCCCAGCTCATGCAGAGTCACCTACATTAGGCTACCCAGCATCACGTCCAGGTGAGCAGTTACATCTGACTGATCTGAAGTCACTCCCCTGTCATAAGGAGGACGATCTCAGTTTTCTACTAACATGACTGGAAACAAACTTTGGCATTAGAAACAGGTTACGTAAAATCCCTCCCTTTCTGAGACCAGTTTTCCCCCTCCTAAGAATTCTGAGCTATTCATTGTCATCCACTGGAACAAAAATTCTCTGTGTACAGAGCACAGAGGATTTAGAGGTCCTAGTAGTGTCTCTGTGTGTTGCACTATCTCATAGAACTGCAACAAATACCACTGCCTAATGCCCACTGAAAATCAACACTAAAAACTCTTTCCCCTCATTACAGACACAAATGACAGGCTTTCAGAATGATTAGCTGGAAATTGCCTTTTCCATCAGATACAAGCCCAGAGGAAGGAGGGTGCCAGAGAAAGAAGATGCTTATACGGGCTTCTTTGTAATGCAAATGTGGGAACATGCTTTTTATCTTCAGACAAGTGCAAGTGCTTCACAAAGATTTTATTTAAAGCTTGTGT
Organism: Rhagologus leucostigma; assembly: GCA_013397725.1. Lineage (NCBI taxonomy): Eukaryota > Metazoa > Chordata > Aves > Passeriformes > Rhagologus > Rhagologus leucostigma. The sequence continues at coordinate 1,649,648 of VZTD01005601.1, read as the reverse complement.
TCTCATGCATTACAAAAGTGAAGCAAAGAGACATGCCAGCTTTAATGAACTTCTAGGGGCTGTATTATTAGTTCCGAGGAATAAAGAGAGAGAGAAAGAAAGAGCACACAATTTAACGTCAGACTTGTTAACAAAGAGACAAATGTTATTCATGCGCGGAACATGGTAGAATTGAGTCACATCTCTATTTACTCTGGGGACTTCATATAAACACAAAACCAGTTCTGTCTCTATCAACATTTAAATCACTCTAGTGCACCCCTAAGATCCTTTTTTTTGGCTGTTTTTCTCACATTTCCATATCACAAAGCTCTGATAGCTGTAGTGACAGGAAGATGCAGTTCAAGTGAATGCATCTGCCTACAAGGCACTCGCTCTGTTTTGTGCTTGCCTGGCGTTTAACAGTGGTGTTGTAAACACATAATGTCATGACTCCTTTCATTCACTTTCATTTCTGCTCAGAAACACATGCAGAGTGGGCTCTGCATAATGGGCAGAGCTTCACAGGCAAGTCAGGAGAGATGAGAAGAAGAAAAAACACAAAACAAAACAAAAAACCCAAAGCCAAAACAAACCCCAGAAAAATAGAGAATTGCATTAATATAGTCTTTATTCCCTTACACTATCAGCTACATCTCCAGGAAGACAACAAATGTCACATCCCAATATGGGTTTTTTTCTGCACTTCTCCATCTTTGCTGTCAGAGGCACCCTATTTCCTTCTAGATAGTAGTTTCCAAATAGGTGAGAAAGGGGAGGGCTGACACACATCTAAGGGGATCCAGATGAGGAGGTGGATTAACACCATTTCCCAGCTGATCTATGAAACCCAAGTTAGCCAAGTCACTGATACAGATTGCTTTGGCAAATATAGAGTCTCCAGCAGTTTAGCTGGTCCAGCACTAGGCTCAGAGGAAGGATCAACTGACTTTGCAAGGTCCTTTTCCATCTTATTTTCTGCAAGGCAGAAGCTGCCTGAAATTCAAGCTGAAATTGATTGACTACTGAGGGAGAGACTAGGAAAATTTAGGATCCTATATCTACGTATTTTGAAGATCATGTAATCCACAGCACCTTGGTAATTAGCTGGTTTACATATTATTCCAAGTCTCACTTTCCAAAAGCACCCAGCAAGGTAGATCTTTCCCCAGTGCCCAACATCAAAGGTTGTGGCATAGCAGGCAGCTCACTTGACCTCATGGCCATTTGGCTGTCCTTGAGAAGGAAAGGATAGGAACAGCTCATTTAAGATGTTGACATGGGAACCTACACTATAGTATATAAAATTGGTTTTCAAATAATGCTGCCTCTTATTGAGGGAACCACTTTAACCTAAATTTAGGCACCTCTTTGAAAAACTTTGATTCATACATACTGCTATTAAGTCATTCTAAAAAAAAAAAGGCAGGGAAGGAAGGAGAGAGAAAGGCCACTTTATTGTAGGAAGAACTGTTGAAAAGATTTCTACAGCCAGAGAACATACTGATTAGAGGTTTTCAAGGGTACTCATAATGCTGCATACTTCTTAGGCAGAAAAAAATTCTCGTTTTACTTAAAGAAGGGAGTGAACTCTTAGGAGCTAAGAATTCAAGGCTTTTCTTGAGAAAGCTGTTCCTTTAACAGAGCTTATATTCACATTTAGATCCACCCTCCCAAACATACACACGTTGAGAAAAAGTTGCCAATTCAACTGACCAATAAACATGGCCGTTTTCAACATCTCCCCTTGTATGCTCAAAACCAGAGCATAATTCTGGTTATGATATTGTGACTGGCCATAACTCTAGATATAACTCTCAGGTGAAAAGAAAAAGACAGTGATGTTTGCCTCCCACCAAGGACACTGCACATGAAACTCTGCTTGTTTCTGAAAGCCCATGACTCATGCAGCTCTTATAATGGGTGTCCTTATTCCATGCAGGACAGAATCAATTTTCTGCAGTGAACTATGACAAGACAGAGCCCGGAGTCGTGTGAGCATGGCTAAGTTATTCTAGACTATGTACATCCTTGTCAGGGTTGGGTAAGGAACTCTCTGACTTCCAAGAAAAAAGATGCAGCTTCCAGTCCAAAAGAGCATGGTGGGAGGGGAAAAGCCATCTGCGTTTGTTCATTGTCATCCAGGGTCTGTGGTGAGCATTTTTACGTGTGAGTCATCCCCTCTTCCGTAGACTTTTGTCATTAATATTGTTGCTGTTACTGTTGGTTTTGTTATCTCATTGCTCTCTCCAGTAAATTGTTTTTATCTCAACCTGTGATCTCTGTCTTTTGTGCCTTGCATCAGTGGCCTTTTAATGGAGGTACTAAATTGGGAAATACCATTCCTAAACCATAAAATTGTGCAGTTCATAGCAGATGGAACACTCAGACAATCCTGCTCTAGGTCCTCAGTGGCTGATAAAGTTTACAAAGAGGTGGGAGTTTCAGTGCTTATGCTCCTGACTCCTTTGATCCCATGTCCTTCTTCTCCACTTCCCCTCACCTTTCAGGAGTGGTAGGACAGAGAACCTTCCTGGCTGTGCCTGCACATTTCATAACTTGTTAATGGTGTGACTTCATCTTGCCTTCAGAATTTGCTGACTCTGGCTGGGCTAAGTGAAGCAACTTCTCCCTTGACAGTGTATTCCAAATAGTAAGCTTTTGATTTTTTTCTTCAACGTACTGTCCTGCCTTGGAAGCTGACTGTGTTTTAGAAGCAAGGGTAGGCATATTGCACCTACTGAATGGCTGTGAAATGACAGGTAAGAGGTAGAAATAAAAAGCAGAAATTGCATAGTAAAGAAGAAAACACTTTCAAAAGCCTGGGGAATGCAAAAGAAACGTTCTTCACCTTCCAACCTGTAAAAAAACACTGACTACAAATGAAAAAAGTAGGATTTAGAACTCTTGCTGAACTTACCTGCTGAATAATTCATCAAAGCCAGAGTTGGGTCTGTTTGAACATCTCCACTAATCACCAAGGATTATTTAGTTATTGATCATTGGAACACAAGTAAAAAGAGCCACCCAAACATAAAAATGTAAAGATCTTCAGAAGAAATAAAATATCTGCAGGGAATACATGGCTTGCAAGTAATGGGAGTAACCTTTGTCTTCCCTCAGACTCCATCCAATGGTCAGAAAAATCCCACCTGTCTTGCAGAGAACAAGGGTATTAACGATCCGGGCTCATTGCCATTCACTGAAGCTCACTTCCCACAACAAGAACTGCCCTCTAGGAGAGTGGAGTTAAATGGCCCTGGAGAAATAGAGGGAACAGAGATAAAGAACTTACTGGGACATCTGGCTGGAAGTGAAGCATGCTCTATCCTACTCATTCATCCGTTTGGACAATTCATCCTATCCATTCACCAATTCCTCCTTAACTCAGCACAGGCTTTTCAACAACACAAGACAAAAGATTTTTCCCCAAATAGAGGTCTTATTTCCTTCTTTGCTTTGTCTAATATTTATGAATGCTTATTTTCAACTTGCCTAGTGCTCATTGCTGTTACCTGGCTCCCATAAAGCCAAGCCTGTGGCATATCAGGTCATCAGTACATTTAGACTTTGGTACAGCGGCTTCTTCTACCAAGCCTGCCTGGCAAAGTGCCAAGATATCAAAAACAACCTCTTGATATGAGAGTCCCAGCAACTCCTTTATGGGGTGATTGAGAGGTAGAAGCCTGGTGATCAGATCCAAGCAATTGCTGTACCCAGTTCCCCATTGTGGGAGATGCTGGCATCACTGTTGCAGCAGAAGGTTGTTCTGAGCCCTTCCTTCCTTGTCTCTTCTTCTGTTCCGCATTCTGACTTCCATATATTATATGTGGGCAGTCAGTATATAAAAGTGGGGAGGCTTCACAGTGAATTCTGCAGTCCCATTTTCTCAGGTGATTGACCCCTGGTGACAGAGTGAAGCTAGAAGTGTTCAGATGGCTGCAGTGGGGTTTTGGGAATGGATACTATATTTCATGCCTAGATCTCAAATGACCAGCTAGGACAATGCACTGGAATATGAAGACAATCACCTCAAATCTTAATCTGGCAAATCTTTTGCACCCAAGACAGCTCCAAGAAAGTGTAGAGAAACAGAGAAAAAAATGTTGAGAAACAACTACATAGAAGTGCACGTGGGATTTAAGGCAAGAATAAGCACTAGCTGATGACATGCTGGCTAAGTACTCAGAGTGGAAGTTCAGAACCCGGCAGTCAGCTGGACCCCTGGAGCCTTTCCAGTCATGTCCTTTCTAACATAATAGACTTTGAGAATAACACCTCAGTGCAGGGTGTACCTTCTGCCCCACAGATGAAAAGAACTATCTGTAAACCTTTAATGTTATATTTGAGTTCACTTAGACGTCAGAGTACCCTTAAAAATCTGTAACTTAAATCAGAGGCCTAAATACCATTTTTAAATCCCACTCCTGAAATTCTCATTATGTTACCATGGAAGAGAACACTGTTAATGTCACAAACTAAAACTCTTGGGGAAAAAAATGCAAATTGTATGTATATATTTATTGCCTAAATCAAGTCCCTGATCAGGATGGGGTGGGAGGAAGGAAGAGATAGGTGGAAAAGAAAGCTGTGAGTGATACTCACTTGTTCATCAATTGCTCAGGAGGCCAGTACATTTCCTTCTCTTTAACCATACACTTCTACATGCCTTAAAGCCTCCCTGAAGATATTCAGATTTTCTTGTCTATGAAGATATAATATGCAATTAAGCAAGCGGTGAGAGTTTGGCTTTACTCCGGTATTTCTTCTTTATCCGCTAAAACTGTGAACCATAATTAATTCAGTTAAGTTGAGAGGCAAATAGGAAGATTCTGCAATCTGTGGAATTGAATCTTGGGTATTTGTTCAGAGAACTGGGAATTGCTTTATTGTCTCTGTCAAGAACAGTTCCTCAACCGCGTATCTCTCCAAAAGGCTTACAACTGAGAATCGAATGTATTCTCCAAGGAACGTTTGCTCTTGTGGTACTCTTCCCTCTGTTTTTGTACAAACTCAACACTCGTAACTTGAATTTCACAGCTAAAATCTACTGAAATGTTGTCATGCCCAAACATCATCTCCTGACAACTCCTTCCTGAAGCTTATAATGCACTATTTGTTGGGCTTTGACTGAACAGCTTAGTGAAAATAGCTGGATCCACAGCATGCAAATCTAAAGCTTCTAGATCTGTATCTATGTCTAGATGATAGATAGATAGATAGATAGATAGATAGATAGACAGACAGATAGATAGATAGATAGATAGATAGATAGATAGATAGATAGATAGATAGATAGATAGATAGATAGATCTGGGGCATGGCACTGGAGTGTTTTTAGGAATGTGGAGAGATGATAGTATATAACAACCCGGAAACTGAAGTGAGCACACTCAAATATCTTTATCTGCCCTTCCTAGAGCTGGAAATCAATACCTTCTCCCCATCAAAAGCACAGTTGCTTTCCATTCCTGTCTCCATTACTACACCTCACCTAGCGCAAGGGAGAAAGAATGCCACAACACAGTTTATTTGTAGGTCCGTAGGAGCAGGGACAGTAGTACTGCTCCTGTCCTCTGCCTTCAGTGTGCTTTGTTTCTGGTGATGAAAGGACAACGTTTTGATTGTCCTCATGTGAGAATAACATGGAAGACCTTCATGGTTCAGTAAGCTTTTGGCCATTCCTCTCAGCCAGGACTGTCCATTAAAATGCCGCAAAGACATCAATGGAGCACATATAGACAACAAGGCAAACAAACTGCATCATCAACTAAGAGAATTTCAATACTTTTTTGACCTAAAATGAGTTTAAAACTTGACCTGGAGGCAAGACGCATGCATATTCATTTCTGAAGAGCTACAGTGTTTCTGCAAACCCCCAGCTGAACAACTCTGACCTCCTGTTTTATGAACCTCTTTGAGTACCACTGTAACAATACATGTAGGTTTATGTAAGAACATAAAAACTTCCAGCCCAGAACCAAATTGGTCCCTCCCACCTGACCTCATCTTCCAGCAGATGCTTCAGAGCAATGGCAGAGGCTCTCTCTATGGTAGAACTAATGCTGGCTGGTCAACAAAAATTAATATCTTTACCTCTTCTGTTGCATTCAGTAGTAGTGGAACTCATTTTGTTGAAAAAATGGGTAGCAGACAAAAAAAGAGATCTCAAGTGTCACCAATGCCAAGCTCATAATGTTACTAGAACTCAGACTTATTACAAGTTTCAGACCCCATAGAACTGCAAAAAGCTGTGTCGCTCAAAGGGAGCAGTGCAGACCCTTGAGAGCTCTTTTATTAAGGCCGAAAATTGGTCTTTGAGATACGTATTATGCCATCAGTGACGATGAAGGGCAGGATCCCATCAGCTGATTGCAGTTTTCTGGCCCATTATTTATTTACACAGATAATTCATTCCTCTGAAGTGCAAACATTTATCAACAATTCCATTACCAACCTTTCCCTCTAAGTTCTTTGTAGGACTAGGCACACTGACAGCTTCAGTAACTACCATCTAATTAAAGTAATTGTTGGACTGCATTTCTTATTCTGTTTCATGTATAATTATACTCCATGGGAAATCTTGTGGGATTTCAAACAGACTTTTAATCTATTCCACATGAATCAAAAACAACTCCCAAGAAAATAATTTAATAGTCATGTTTAACAGTGTGCCACTTCATTTGCACCAGAGATTTCACAGTCTCAGTGCTACTCACAGACCTTTTCAGTCACACAGGGACAACAAAAAGGCTCTTTCAGAAGGGAAGAGCTTCCTAAAATTTTTGTACATGAATTAAGTTGGTTTTAAAGGGAAATCTTTGCTGATTTGTTTGGACAAACTCTCCTAAAAAGACTGACAGCTGCTTATCCTGAAGTTTTATGGACAGTTGCGCTTTTTTTTTTACTTTGTTCCTTAAACTTACCATGATTGATTCATATTCATGAATTCTTCTTCCTTCCTACCTGGCATGAAAATACTACCGATTTTGGTTCATTGATAGCATGTACTTTCACTACTCCTCTGTTTATAACATCAGTTATGTTCAAACTGTCTTATTCTGGCACTGATATTTTTCCATTTTTTCGCTGTAAATGGTTCTACTAAGGAGGATACAGGGAAAAAGAAAAAAACCCTGCCACATCTGTGATACTTTCATGCTTAGAGTGATGTAACTAGGGTCCAGACAGGACAAGTGCATTGGAAATGGACATTTATGAGGTTACCTGTGGCTACATTTAAATTCAGCTGCTGATGTGCACCACATCAGGACACCAGAGCATCAGTCAATGACCTACTTGAGCACAACACAGTCTCCTTAAAACACATCAACAATTTTCTTTTTGTGGAAAAGAACACATGAGAGCAAATGATGAGAACTTGATCTCAGCTGAGTGTGGAGCCAGGTGTTTCAAGGACCAACACCTTATAACAGGAAAGCAATTCTGTGTCACTTAATTCAAACATGCCACACAGAGAGGATACAACTTCTTATTAACCTTTGTGAAACATGAACTCTTCTTTCAGCATTTAAATTGAAATTTGCTCAAGTTGTCAGGTTCCTAACTCCAGAGCATTTAAATGAAAAAACTCAAATATGTTTTTCTTTGGGCAGTTTTTAAAATCTGGTTATGGATGTCCAGCTTTGCTTCATAGATAAACAAGCAGAAGCTGTCTAATCCTACAGGTATTCCATATACAACACACAAACACTTCAGAGTAGCAAGCATTCAGGGATCTTTGTTTCGGCTCCCAAGGAACAGAAACAGTGCCTGTAGTTATGCTTCTGAATAACAAACCCTGCCATCTAGATTGCATCACTGTAGCTTGATTACTTGCAGATTTTCATACTGGCTAAAATTACCAGATAAGTGGATCTACAATGTCCTCTTTTGACTCTTTATCACACTGTCTTTCTGTGATTACGGTTTATTAAATTAGGAGTGGTCATTAGAAATAGAAGTTGCCAGGCTATTTATCAGGTTAATTAACTCAGCATTTTCCTGCTGCCTTATTGATTTGGCAGTCCGAAGCCATTGGACAAACAATTTTATGCAGATGTTTATTGCAGTTATAGGATATTATATAGGTATTGAACTTTACTGTCATGTCAGCTAGCCAGTACTTCTATAAACTGCAATTATCTCATGCAGGTAGATCTCAACCTGCGTTCAGACTTCATCCTGACTCAGTACACAGGGAGGAATTTCACCCACCAAAAACACTCAGTGATTTGTCAGATATTAGCTGATAAGGCTTGCAGCTGGCCAAGGAACTATTTCTTATCTCTGAACAGACAGCCTGAGCAGGATCATGTAACATGGAGATGGATCTGGGACACTGCAGTCAAAGCACACAGCAGACAGATTCGTCCTACAGACCTGGGGTTACTCTTTGGCATTATCTACTACCTAACCACAAGAAGCATCTAACAATATGCAAAACTAAACTGTGCAACATAGGTTGAATACAGGTTTTGTGAATATCTCCTCATGTACTTACTATAAAGCCCTCCATGATCACTTTGTGAGGCTTTTCTAATCTTTTGCAACCAAAGTGATACTTGTTCAAAACTATCGGTGAAAAAAGATCACATTTTCTCAACATGATTACAGTGCCTCAACAAAGAACTAGATGCCTTTTTCCCTAATATTCATACATTGCATACAAATATTTGCACATGATTCCCCTGCATTTTTGTAAATAAAATTACTGCACCAGCCAACTGGTAAGGTAGTGAAATATCTGTGAATGAGCTCTTATTCTAATTGACCACTTACAGTTACATGACTTGCTAAAAGAATGGACATTTTGAAAGAAAATTAATGTTATTCTGGGAACAAAACTTTTCAAAATGACAGCAAGACAAAGGCACTATTTTGTGAATTTCTTGAAAGGGTCAGGCACACAAAAATCTTTCAAAAACATTCTGTTTTGGAAACGCTCTTTACAGAGCGGTACATTTCAATGGGGTTATCTTACCTTTCTTTCACCATTATTTTTTTCCTGTCACCATAGAGTGTAACTTTTTTAAGATGGCTATGGGCACCGTGTGGGCCAGTGGCATCCTGGAGCTGGAGGAGTTGTGGGGGATCCCAAGGATGGCAGGGAGGGAGCAGAGCAGCTCAGGGGCACCCATGGGGCAGCCCCAGGACCAGGGAGTGGGCACTTCTCTAGCAGTGGCCCCGGGGCCTTAGCAATTTTATCCCATTTGCTTCCAGCAGAGATGGTAACTCTACTTGTCTCTCACTGCTGAAGCCAGTAGGATTCTTTACACCGATTACAGAAGCAGCCAGATCAAGACTATATCCCCCGTTGTAGGCAAGTTAGTGCTAAACCAAACACCTAATATAATTACCATGATGGGATGTAATGAATATGCTATTATTATACCTGATTAAGTTTGAACAAATCGACTACTGAAGTAGCAGGCTTTCATTAGAGTGAATTTGATCTTGCTGCCTTCTGATCATCATCTGTAGTAAAGAAGATACACTGGTCTGCAAATACTTCCTGTTTAAAGAGAAATCCAAGAAAATTCCTAATCTCCTTCATGCTTGACTCCCTACAAGTATCTTTATTAAATATATGTCTTTTTATCCTAATTTGACAGAAAATGAAAGGTTCATACAGCTAGTCAGTGCAAAACTAACATGAGACCAAATCAGAATTAATAAATAAATAACAAAAAATAAACAGCAGGTGTTCACAGACTTGTGGTGGGCATGGTGGCTGATAGGTCCTTCTCGTGCTGCACAATCAGAGCTTTTTCTCTTTCAAGAAAGCTTGTCTCCTTTCCAGTGTTTGATTTCTTGGTTTCCCATCACACTTTTAGACTTGTTACAGATGTCAACATCAACCTTAGAACCTCTTCCAGTATAAAAATTGGGAAGGAATTACTTTTTTACCATAAAGAGGATCACTTAAATTATTTTTTCATAATAGAGTAGACCAGTAGAAAATCATAAAGACCAGGAAAACGCCCTTCTGTTGAAAAATACGTGAACATTTAGTCCGTTATATGTGTAAAGGGTGTTATTTACTTTACCAAAATTGCAATCAAAGACTATATTGAAAATTGAAATGGTGAGATTTTTTTTTTGCTGGGGGAAAATTCTAGTCCTTAGGGATTATTATGTTGCATTTTACAAAGCTGGTGTCAGATGACAAAAAGAAGCTGGTAATGTGGGATTTCTAAAGGATATTTAGAGCTAACCCTGTTGAACACCCCTCTGGTGACAAGTGTGTCAAAAACAGAGAAAAAAAGCATTTGAGTGGATGAAAATTGTTTTCAGAATAGCATTTTACCTTGCTAAAAAGGTTTATTTCCTTCAACATCAAACAGCAGTTTCACTTGAGAAAACTTTACTGCTATTAAATAAATGTCAAGTTCCCCAGTGAAAAACCAGATTGTAGAGAGGATGTATATGAAATAGCACATGAGCTGATTTGTTGACCTTCTGTCCTCCTGGCAGTCAGAACTCCTATTGGATAGCTGTCCTAATAAAAGCACAGTAGAGGAAAGGGCCATCTATGCCACTTACATGGAAATTGATACGACACAAAGTCATAAGGTCTATGGCATTAGATGGCTCTCACTGATTCAGAAATTACTTCAGTCTTCATCAGACGCTGTCACAAAATGCCACAGAAGGGGAAAGATCCGCAAAAGGCAGCAGAAGCTGATGTTAGTCAAGGGAAGACTGGACCCTAAAGCAGTGCAGGTATTTTTCCTTCTCTTTCTAGACTGATAAAAATAATTTGTGATGCATTCAAATCCGGACAGAAGAGTTAATCACACTCAACTTTCACAACTCATAGGCATTGTCAAATATTGTCAAGCCCATGAAATAATTTAAATGAATTGATCTAACACAGATATGTGAGTACAGGTGTATATATAGAATACACAGAATTTTAAGAGACTTTTAGTCCAAGGAAATAAAAATATTTTAAATAGGTTAAAAAAATGAGAATAAAGTTCCTAGGAGCTTCCATATCACAAAAGGGTTGCAGCAAAAAAAAAAAATTTAAAAAAAAATCACAAGTTCATAAACATATCATTCTGTGTTCTCTTTTTGATTTGGCAGTGTAGTCAAATAACTTTAATGCAATGATGCCAAGTGCCTAAAAACTGAAAGAGCAGTTACAACATCTAACATCAATGGAAAAGCTACCGTGGAATGTGTTGCAAAATTTCTGCGGAAGCAATTTAATTTTTAAAGACCGATATTCTTCTTCCCTGGAAAATAACATTGCTGCATTTAGAGAATTTATAATAACCAAGAAAGAAAATTTACTATAAACAAAACTGAAAGTAACCTTTCATTGTTCATACTAAATGGAATGAAAAAAAATTAATTAAATAAATAAATATAATAATCAGGCTTTCTAACATCATTCCAGTATGAATCCAGCATACTTGTTCATTGTGCAGACAAAAGCATGTTTAAAAATTACATCAGGTGACTACATTGTTGAAGGATTTTTAATCCACTTTTTAATGGTAAAGCCTACTGTTAAATTGGACAAGATGTTTAAAAATTATTACTGATTAGATTCCTAAACTTTACTTATGCAGATGTGATATAATCAGAAGCACACCCAGTACTGCTGGTTCTGGGATTATACAGTCCTTCACAGTGATATATGACAGAGTAACTCACAAGCCTAGAGAGTATGACAACAAGACATGTCCAGACTGAGAGAGTAGGTTTACATTAGATGTTAGGAAGAAATTATTTGCTGTGAGGGTGGTGAAGCACTGGAACAGGTTGCCCAGAGAAGCTGTGGATGTGCCGTTAGTGTTCAAGGCCGGGTTGGGTGTGGCTCTCAGCCACAGGGTCTAGTGGCAGTGTCCCTGCTCATGGCAGAGGGGTTGGAAATGAATGATCTTTAAGGTCACTTGCTATCCAGGCTATTCTATGACTCTATGGAAATCTAGATGTTACAGGGAAAGGAGAAAAACTGGCGCTTAAACACGCAGATATACTGCCCACAAGTCTACCAAAAGCAATGGGGAGCTTCTCAATGGCACAACACCATCCTCTCCTCAGCAGAAATACGAGAGCTGCTCACATTAAAAAAGGGTACATTTCTTTTATGGGAAGCAAGACTGCCACTTCTGAGAGGCAAACAATCAAGGAGTGATTTCACAAGAACCTTCCTGAAATCAAGCAGAGGGAATAAAGGATGTTTCTGCCAAGATAAACCAAAAGAACTAGTGTTAGTAGCTACTAAACAAAAACCCAATAAATGTAATAAGTCCTGCAAAGCCATGAAGCCTGAATGTCCCTTTAACTATGTTGCTTATAAGCTTTATTTTGCATAGTAAATATATTTATTTTGAGTACTCGGGTAGTGGTGTTTGGATTTGTGGTTCTGCTTTGAAAATTTCTTAATTATGACATTTCTAATCTGCCTTTACAATTTTTTTTCTGTGGAATGTGTAAATTGACTCTCAAAGAGCTGCTGGCCATTTCCATGTTAGTTCTGTTATTCACATCTTTTCTCTTGCAACTTCATTGCTCCAAACATGACAGAGACCTACAGCTATTCCCAAGGAGTGATGAAGACGCTGTCCCATGCTTTGTCAAGGTCTGTATAGACGCCTCAGGGAAAAGAGATATGTGTTTCCTTTGCCTCCCCATTCTGGAAGACTGTCTGCCTTTCCTTGGCAAGAGTGCATCCCCTTTAATCCTGTTCCCTGAACCATCCCCTAGCCCCTAGGCTCAAACTCTCCTCCTTAGGCTAGGCAACCTGTGATGGACTACCTGAAATTGTTTCTAACTGTACTTTCATCTGCAGCTGAGATCCTGCATGAGAGCTGTGAGGTATCAGGAAAGAAGATGTTTCTTTAAAAAAGCCTGTGTCTCACACTGTAGGGGTAGGAGATATTTTTGAGGTCCTTTGACCTTAGGACTGCAGAATTCCAAATTTTGGTCAGTCTCCCTGTTGAGGGGCAGAAAGGCAGTGATTATACAGTGACTACTGTGCTGTATTCGTGGAAGGTGCTTATATAATAAAGCATCCATTAAGAACACCTTTGAAGTTGTCTAGAAGAAACTCAGGGTAATATTTGTAGGATTTAAAAGGGAATGTGCAGGTATCTGAGGCAGTATCAACAAAGTAAGTTTTGCCTGTGAAACTCCATGGAGTGAATCTTGATAATGTTCCCTAAGCTCTTCCCTTTAATTTTCGTTTTGTCTCTAAATTCTGTGGCTCTAGCTGTAAAATTCCTACAAAGAAAGAGGGTCTTAAAGTACTTCCAGCTGTGCTAACACCTGAAGAAAAAAGATGTCTCAGGAGATAACTGCAATTGAATATCCACATCAAAGGAATTTGAGAAATTTCTGAACTTTAGTTGCTTATTCACATCATATCCTGGGCCTTTCACAAGATATAACTGTGAAATGGAAAGGAAACCAAAAGAAAACATTACTTTTCTATTATCTTTGCAGTGCCTTTAGACTGGGAGAAAAATCTCGTTCTTCATTTGTGTGGGAGCTGCCATTTTGAGTCAGCTGAGACCATCTTTCAAAGTTAATCACTGTTAATCAAAGTTAATCATACTGTCACTTCAGTGTTTAGTGTTTTACTTCCCATTGAATAGTTTTTTACTTCCCATTGAATAAAAGTTAATCAGTACAAGCCACATAACACAATAAACTGCTTTGCCACGGAGACAATCGGACAACAGACTTTTAATTCCCAGATTTTTAATTTGTTCTTGAGCATTTACAAGACTGTAAAGTCTTTACAACTGGACTCTCCTAGTTTCTCTGCTTTTCATAGTATGGAACACTCCAGCAGAATCAATCTATATAACATTTAGCAATCCCCACCGAAAGTCTGGTTGTGATAATGACTTATAAATAAGTTTGTTTCCTTCTGAGTTCTAATCCTTCCTGACACTCTTGGGATATTTTCAATTTCCATGACAGCTAGCAGTTCTCCTCCTGCCTCCATTTTAACAGGAATTTTTCTCCATTTTTTTATGTCTATACTTTTAAGGTATACTCCAAATATTAGAACTATCATCATAAAATTTCAGGAATTGGAAGCACTGTGGTGTTGAACAGATAGTAAACAATTATACTGCAAATTAGTCAGTCACAGAGCTGTAATCTGCAGTCTCCAATGGAGCATTAGCAGTTGCAAACCTATATCTAAGCACACCTTTTACTCAGCAGCCAAGGTCATGTTTTTGGAGCTGTGATGGATGGCTTAGCTATGCCTCTGCCAGCATTTCTCTTCGTGAGTCATAAGGGATGGCTGGAGATGGCATCACTCACACTGTCAGCAGGCACCAGGGGCTCCGGAAGAAAGGTTGATCTGCCACCCTGCCACTGCACACCGGCTCCATCCCACAGAAGTGCTCCCTGAAGGTGCATCACCTGGGCTCCACTCAAGCTGTTTGTAAATCAGATGTCATTTGCTGAAAAGTACACACAGCATATCAATGGCAGCAAAACACCAAATGTTCTCCAGGTACAAATGTTTACTGGCTGTGGGAATGATTTCCTGGATGGATAGCAAGAATCTGCCAATTTGCAAAGATCTCATTTTGAAGGGTTAAAAGACCAGTGAAGGAATAGAAGGTGCTGTAAGAAATGGGGAAGAGTAATCTGAATTAACAGTTTGCCATGAGAACAGATACTAAATTAAAACTGCAGCATGAGTACACAAAGCTGTTTGCATGACATTTTGGAGAGAGACTTATTAAGTAAGTGCTGTTGTTGAATTTCAATCATGTCTTGTCTCATTAGAAAAGAACTCTGAGTTGATTTTCGCAGGAATCCGAAGGTTAAGGTCTTTACCTTCGTGAGTTGTTGTACATAACAACATTTGGATCCAGATGGAAGAGTCATTTTTCCTTGATCATTCCTGTGTCATCTGCTCCTGAAAAATTCTGTTCAGCACCATCCCACTGTGAATAAGCTATGCATACCCCAAACAAGCACCGATGATATTTACTAAACACTATCAAAACTTAGTATATGGAAGAGTGGAGTAAGACAAGGATTGTCAACAGAAGTAAATATTACTATGAGTGCTTATCAGATTTTAAGAGTCAAATTCTCTGACAAGGCAATCTTTGTTGGCAACCACAGAGCTATATAATGTAATTTTGTCTAAAGTCAGTGCAAGCAAACAAACAAACAAGAAATTAATTCTCAAACAGTTTCAGGAAACTGTTCATCTTTCTGATAGAAAGTTGTCCCATTTCCTCCTGTGTCTGAGCTCTCTCATCTGTGGCTACATAATGGTCTGACACAACTTCCTCTGAGTTAGTGTTAGTTAGCTTAAAGATTTCCAGAGAGATTGCCTTCTGATCACAGACATCAGTACTTTCATATATGTCTTTGATTTGCTTTTACTTTATAAGATAGATCTGCTGCCAAGTCAAAGTCCTTCCACTGCACTGCTCAAAGAATGTCATACTACAAAAATGAAAAGAAATGTATTTTCACAGGACACAGAATTGCTTATTTTAGAATGGGATGAGATAATTCAGTCTTCTGATGAAGAATATAGAAACATTAAAATGAAGAGAAAACAGCCAAAACTACTAATTTAGCACTTTTAATTTTCAAAAGAAGATTTTGACATACAGAAAAAAACCTTTAATAAAAGTCATTCATGTCTCTCTCTCTTCCCCTAAAAAAGAACATGTCTGGAAGCTTAATGCCAGTTGTAACTGAATGTGATTAATTTAATATTTTTATGTTAGCAAGAAAAGGGAAGGGATAATTAGTTTACTATCCTCAGATACTCTGAATGACTCTAGTTTGTGTTAAAATGTCAGAATGTATCAGGAGTATAATTTTTAGAGAAGTATGTTTCAAAAATTTTCAGACCCACTAGAGGTTATTAGAATGGCCATTTTCTGAGGAAAAACAGTGCAAGAAAGAATTTCAGCACAAATTCGGATTTTGTTAACACAGAAATGAGTCTAAGACAGAGGTGAAAATAAATATATGTGTAACATGGTGAGAGGGACACAGAGATGCAATATGCATTCACTCCATTTAGAGCGTACTGTAGATGTGTTATGAACATGAAGACAGATGAACAACAGGCACAAGAGAGAGTATCCTGGGCCTACACTGTCCCCTCTGAGAAGACTTGGAATTAAAAAGATGTTAATTTAGTGCTATCACGTTTGCATTCAGAGGAAGAATTTGGAATATTTCAAGGAAAAGCAGCAAGATCTCAAGTGGCTTAGAAATAAAAAGTATGCTGTGTAAAAATCATTTAACAAAATGCTTTGCCTTTTTACTGCTATTAGTTTAAGTACACATATACATATATCCAAAGAAACTATTCATGTCCATTGTATAGGCATATAGGGAAGAAATTAACAATTTCTATCATTTAAAATAGATGATGTGTGAAATTGGCCCATGAAGATTTCCTGTGCTAGCCATCTATCTTAAACTAATGGCAAAGAAGATATAATAGATAAGAAACAGACAGCATCTGAAAGTAATGGAGTGTCCTCTATCATTTTGATACTTCTAAGCTTAGAAAAGCACAGGATCTGATCAATGGGCTTATTTCCCAAGTCAGTCCTGAAATACAGAATGAGATTTCTTAAAGGGACTAATATTTATCTCGTAATTCTCTCACTCATTTGAATAAATCAGCACTGCATGCACACGGGCTGTCAGGGAATACCTGCTCCCCAGCATGGGATGTACCAGGAAATGAACCAAATGCACAAGTCAAGGCATCTGTTTTCTGGTGCAGGCTGGGCATCCCAACAAAATACATGATTCCTGATGCTCCATTCTGGCAATCAGTTACAGTGTCCTTGTAGTTTTTCTTTACTTGGCCACCAGACACAGAGGCCAGAGATCTAGAGCTTGGTACATTCTGCAATCTAAGTAGAAAAGCCATAAAATGTGTAGGAGAAAGGAAATATTTTCAGTCAGTGCTGGATAAAAATGATAAATGTTGAAAGAAACAGTTTCAAAGGATGGGAAAATTAGAGCTGAAACAGAGAAAAGTCTTGTTTTTTTCTCTTCAGGCTCAATACTCTTTTATATGTCAGACTCACCACCCATGAAACACATCTAATGAATTCTACATTGAAATATCTCTGTCTTGTTAAGACAGAAGATTGAAGCACCACGACATCTGCATTTCAAACACCAGATTACTTCAAAAAATAGTGGAAAATGTACAGCGTCTGATAAATATTATGGATATAAACAGTCTTTCAATTTTAATCCCAAAGTTTATAATTAAAAATTGCAGGGTTTAGCCAAATGCCTTTGGGTTTTTCCTGAAATTGATATTTCTGACTACATACCAAAAGGTCAAGATTTTCAACAGAAACATGTTTGATTAAACTTTTTTTTCCTCCCACTCTTATTGCTTTTTCCCCTGAGGAAAAAGTGAAAAAGCAAGCACACAAGAAAACATTTGCTCAGCTTTACTCTCAGCAAAGAAATTAACGCCAAGAGATTTTACAAAATTGCCTAAGATATCACTAGAAGCTTAGATTAAACCACAAGCCTGAATTCAAAGGGTGGAAAACACAGAATGAAAGACATCATTTTAACTAGCAACTGTCAATCCAAGGAAAGGCACAACGAGCACAGCAGAGAACACATTGTCTCTTTAAACTTAAAAGACATTTGGGATTTTAGACAGACAAATCTTAGTGGTATAATATGTTTGAAATTCAGGGGACGTAATATACAACTTCTGGGTTTCATCAATAGTACCTACAAGATTAACTGCTCTTCTCAATTACTAGAAAGAGCAAAGGTCTGGAGAGGAAATGTTTTATCAGAATGGACAATCTATCTGGGAAGAAAGCTGCATGATTGTTTTGTCTTCTGCATTAGAAACAGGGCCAGTGCTGACCTACTCATTACTTCATTGATATGATTTCACTGCACTGATGGGTATTGAAGAGATCTCTTGGGTCAGCAGGAACCCCAAGGTACTTTATAAGTGAGAGGAATCATGGGAACCTTGGGCTAGTTGACCTGTTACCAATAAACAAGTAAATAATGATATACTAAATCAAGCTTTCAATTCCTTCTCAGCATGGTTAATCTCAACACTGGAATCTAGGGAGAGTTCATAAGAATATCCTGTGACTAATGCTCAGCACTTTTTCTTAATGCTTAATATTCCTTCTATCTGTTCCTTGGTTAAATCTGATTATCAGTGCAAAAAGAATTTCCAGCTCCAGCTCTCCGCTTTAATTCCAATTATCATATCTTTATATCATAAAGTGAGACTCCTATTTGTGGTATTGATATTCTTCATAAAAAGCAATTTCTTAAGACTCTCAACACCTCTCTAAAGTCTTATTCTTGACATTAGTACCAGGGGAAATTATTTGCCTATACTTAAATTGAATATTTTTTGCTAGCATGTAAAAAGAAACTAAATCTCCTGAATACTAATTCTGTGATGCAATCATGGGTTGTTCCTTTTACTTTATTTTCCTCCTCACCATCAATGCAAATTTTGAACTTGAATCGAAGAACCTACAGAGACCCAAGGCATCAAGTCTGGACTCAAATGTTCCTCTTACCCATTTAACTTCACAACAATTTCTCTTTTCTCCTGGCCAGGTATGTTTTGCATCTGTATCATTTGCCTTTATAATTACTTTACAGAAAGTCAATGCAACAACTTTAAAAACATTTATCCTATGGGTAAAACTCATTGTAAGAGACGGTCCGAACATCCCTCATCTGCCTCACGATCATCAACGAGGACAGAGACTGAAAGACGCTAAAAAAACCCAAAGAGGGAAAGAGGGTACAGGAGTCCTAGCCAGACCGAGGTGGGATGTCTGCCAAGTGCCTGCAGGAATGCACACTGAACCGGTTGCTCGGGTGCTGTTCCTTGCTGCCCAGGTGGGAAGGGCTGTACTAGAGCGAAAATGTCCCATGCACCTGCCCTGCACCATTACCCCAAAAACAATGGGTCTTATTCCCCCACCTCTTGGCTAGCTGCCCCTCGCTTTTGAAAAGGCTATAAAGAGACTCTCTGAAAAGACCTCTATGAGTACTCCCCACAGAAAAAAGACGGATACCACGAGGATCCCGCCTCGCTGTTGGTAGCTATTAACCCTCCCCCCCCTTTTCTCTCTATCCTTTGTTTCTTTATATCTCTCTCTCTCTCCTATCACATAATTGTGTTGTTGGCACTCAATAAAGTGCATTGTTTTTGATTAAAGTTAAAATTTCCCTGTTTGTGTTTCTTTTGCACGCTGAGATCAGTTAACGAACCATCACGACTCCCGCTTCTCTTAGCGGATCGTGACACTCACCATTCAGAAGACATTACAATTCATACAGAATTATTATCAATCCTAAACTGAATATGCAACCAAAGCTACGACCTTGCTGGTTTTCCAGTATCAGGTTTGAGAACTACCAAACACAGGAGTCTCAGTTGCTGTCATAACAATAAAAGCCATCTATACATCAAAGGAAGTGTTCAGGGTCAAGTTGAACGAGTCCTTGAGCAACATGGTCTAAAGAAAGATGTACCTGCACTTGACAAAAAGGTTGGACGAGATGATCTGTAAAGGTCCATTCCAACCCGAACAACATGAGGTCACAGCATTTTAAAGTCTATTCCTCTTGGATGCTCACAAACCTCAGCTTTCTTAAACGTAAGAGCTATTTATCCTCAGAAAAATTTACAAGGGAAAACACACTCCCGTTTCTATGCAGCTTAGCCTGTAGCATGCTGGCATATGACAAACTGCCAGCTGAATCAATCCTGGGGATGAGAAGGATACACATCCACAGGTCTCTTAGTATTTACTGCTAAGAACAAGTTTTGCACATAGTCTTAGAGCTCCCAATTTCCACTCTCACTTTCATCTCTCTTCTGGTTAATGGAGTGGAAAATGAGTCTACTTTTTCCCTAGGTTTTAAAACTTTTTTTATAAAAGCAAATTAAATAACTCTTTTCTTTTTGGCTTCCCTATCAATTATATTTCTAGTGTTCTTATTTATGCTTTCTCAGATTGCAGTCTGATACAAAGAGCACCTACAGAAAGCTTTGAATGCAGCTGGCACTTATTTACACATTTAATGGCATCAGACTTCTTAAGCACAAGCCATCCAAAGCAACAGCTTCGCCTCTCACATCCCATCACTGTCAATCATTAGACCAAGGTAATCTCATTATCAATCATAAGACCTAGGTGATCTGTAATTCAAACTGAACCTTCAGGAATGGAAAGAAAAAAAACGAACCAAACAAAAACAATCAAAAAAGCCAACCAACCAAAAAACCCAAGAAAGCGAAACAAACAAGTATACGTTTTTCACAGACCGACATTTCACAAAATAAGACAGAAAATGTGAATTTTTTCCCCTCACTCAGGGAGTAAAAGTAGAATGTCTTTTTAGTCTTCCCTTCCAGTGCCTTAATTCCCCATTTCTTTCACTGTCCAGTTCTTTTTCTGTCTCTGTCTATTCCCTCACCACCCACTTGTAGAAAAGGAGACTGACCTACCCCAGCCGTAAAGAATGAAGGCAAAGCAAGAAACTTCTCACCTGGCAGACAAGCAGGCAGGGAGCTGTTTCACTGCTTTCCCTATCAAGAAAGAAGTCTTGTGAACAAACTGAAGCTCTCCTGTGGAATTTTGAACAACATTGTGAAGAATTCTCATCCAAGATTTACGTCAGCAAACTGGAAGTTTCACTGTTAGTTCTGTGTAAAACTCTTGCTTTACTGCCCTATGTTGAATTGTTCTTACCTTCATAATAAAATTAGCATCACAGACTACTTGAAAACTAGTTAATTTTTACTTTTTATTAAAAAAAAGGACCCTCAGGACACTTACAGGAAATAGGAAGAATTCAGTTTGGAATGCTCTGCTAATCTCAGTTGTTGCTAATTTTGATCAATTTCAATTCAGTTTATTCTTTAAAAAAAATTAAAAACAATTGGTGATACACACCACACGATCATAGCTGGTAAATGCAGGGGAGCACTCAAAAGTGGATAGAAATGGACTTTTATGTGGATATTGTGGGATATTGTGTAGTTTGCTAAAAAAAGATGCCTCAAGAATTTTTTCTAAATCCCACACAGAACTTTAGGCAAATTTCAAGTAAAAAAGCAAGGAAGAATAAAACTGTTATATATGCAGACATACAAAAAACAGTCTGTCAGTCTTCCTCTCAGTAAAACTTGTGCGTTACTAAATTCCTCAAAAAAATCTGTCACATTTTTTCAAAAATCAGTAATTTTGAATTTTCATTCAGTCTCTTAGCCCTATATCTTCTTCCAACCCCTTTATTAATAGTCAAAGGGAGAAAACAATCAAAGATTTTTCCCAGCTACTGATTTGAAGTAAAATTTGCAGTAAAAATTTGCAGTCCTTTGCAACACGAGTCAGGTATTTACTTGTTGCAATTATGTCTCTCCTGTTTGTTTATCTGGAATCAGTGCAGGTGAACGATCTCAATGATCTGCTACCCAAGGGAAAAAAACAAGAGTAGAATGACCTTTATCTCTTGTTTCTTTCAAACTCCTGAAAACTTCAGGCAGAAATCCATCTGAGAACAGCACTTGCTTAGATCAGCCAACATGTAATCCCAATATCATTTCAAAAAAAAGGGTCAGGCAGTGAGATGTAACTCCTCAGTGCCTGAAACTCTGCACCAAATGTCTTTCTAGCATTCTTTAGCATTTTTAGAGCTGCTGATGACACATAAGTGCGATATTGGTAGGATCAGCCAACACAGGTAACCACTGGGAAACAACTTGTGTACAGTAATGCAATAGTCCTATTGCTCATTTTAGTGACAAAACAAGCTCCAGGATCTCTCCATATTTTAGTAGGTTCTTCTTATACTCATCAAAAAAGCTTTGGAAGCCTGGATCTCCAGCACAGCAATTCTTTGTTATTTTTCTTCTGTGTCTTAAATGTTTTTCGGCCTAACCATTTCTCCCTAAAACTCTGACAGCTGTACGACTACATGTATGTTTTCCTCCACAGTGTTTTTCTTCAGCTGTTTAAAGACCATCCTCCTGTCCTTTAGCTCTTATCAGCTCTGGATATCTATTCAATATAGAAACTTTGTCCTGTTCCACACTAAGTTTCTCCAGATGAAAAAATTTCACTACAATTTCTTTTGGAAAGCAGCATTTTCCTTAAAACGCCAAAAATTCATACTTTTCCCTACAGACCAGCATCAGAAATTTTCTGATAATCACAGCATTTAAGCATGTGAAAATAAAAATCTGGTCATCACTGTTGACCAAGACTGTTGTGTGCCCCTTTTCCCAAACCATGAAAACATTAAGTGTAAGATTAAAAATATAGACAATAACTAAAACTAACCATATTGCTCTACTATAATAAAATGTTATTGCTTTGATAGGAACCCTAAATGTCCTGATGCCTGATTTGTAATTTTTTTTTTAATTTCTGATGTCAACTTTTAAGAACAGTCAGGGCAGCAGCCACATTTTCCATTCCCTGGAGATATCCCATCAATACTACTTCTCCTTCATCTTAGAGGGGCCCCTGTTCAGTGCTCCAGCTGCTTCTGGTAGCAGCACTGGAACAGGCTCACTTGTGGCACCTCTGGTTTATGGTTTATATGATCCCACAGTGATCCCATGGCATCTGAGCATCCTGGAGCCCAGCTGAACATCTGCAAGTGTGTGCTTTCCCACTGAGGGAGGCTAAACCTTTTTCCAGCCACTAGGTCCAGCCCAAATTGGGAGAGAGAGAGACTGGCTGACAGCTTTTCTTGCTGCAACTGCTGGCTGTGCCTGCCTCAACAAATCCCAGGGTTGGAGGAGACACTGTCAGGATGTGTTTTAGTGCCAGTAGTGGTGTTGTCATGACTCCTTTCAAGACCAAACGACTGCCCAAGCATTTGCAATTTTTCTAACTTTTCTCTGATTTTTCATGGCACAAGTGCTTGTCTTGTACAAGAATCACACGGCAAATTTCATTAATAGCGCTAGGTTTCTAAGTGAAGTTTCTGCTCCTTCAATCTTCAACCCCAGGCTGACTTGGTGACAAGAAGGAATGAGGGAGCGTGCAAGTTTTTGTCCCTTTCAGCTACAATAAATTCTCAGTAATTCTGATTTCTAGGCAATGCACACAGAGGCATGACAACTTCCCTTCACAAAGGCATGCCTTCTCAGGCTGGAAGCTGTGTGCTTAAAAAGACATGTTGAGGTGAATGTCATTTTTGTCATAAGGAGAAAAGATTCTTTGTCCAGATAAAGACAACTGCATCATCTTTGAGGAAGGCTGTGTCTGGGAATCAGAGTCAAACTGAAATCTAGTGCTCTTAACAACATCTGGGAGTTCCTGATTTCTGCACCAGCGTGGCTGTCATCATTATCTTCAGCTTTTTAAGCCCTTGGGTCCTCGTGCTAAGCACCTTTCCCTGTGTCCAGGGCTGGAAGGCAATTAGAGCAGCAGCCAGCGGCAAATGAAGCCCAAAGCTCTCTGCTGAAGGGTTCAGTCACTTGAGATCCTTGACACAACCTGACAGAGGAGAAACTAACAAGCAGAAAAGCAGAGCTCACTGATGCTTTTTCCCTATACTGCTAATAAGTAGTAAATAACATATAGTGATATCAGCTGTCTTTTTTTTTCAGCTTCATAAATTTTTGCACGCTTGAGCATATTTACAAAGCAAGAGTTAGATTCTAAGCCAGCAGAGATGCACCAGGCTCCAGGTGCAATATCAGAAGGTCAGCAAGGTGCTTCTCTCTCATCTGTGTTGAGACTGACCAGAATCCCAAACTCCTGTCTCTCATCACCCATGTATCTGCTACACAAAACACAAAGGATGAGTTGAGGCAGTTTATTTTGGTCACAGAGGTCCCTTGCTTTCTCTCACTCGCGTGCACCTTACACTAAGCCCTGAAAGTGCTTAACTACAGGATCTAGTCATATGTGAAACCACGTGGATTTCTCCTCAAAAATGCAGTCAACTCTGGGACAATACATGCCCATTTAGGGTAAATACAAACATGGACGTCACAGCGGAAACTGCTGGTCAAAATTAAGTGGGTATAATGGACATGCTGTGCCAAATCTATGATTTTGCCAGAACACCAGAATTTAGTCCTCAGCCATATCCATGTGTCTTTTTAGACACATAATAGTAAGGAATGCATCTCTTCTGAAAAAATCCTAAAATCCAATGTGGAAAATTTTTTTTATAAGCTTGACTTCTTTGGTGTTTTGTTTATACTGTGTCAAGGTTCCTGCAAGGAAAGGTGTTTCGCTTCTCTCCCACTCTTCTTGCTGATTACTCAGAGGTTATTAGGCCGTGTTTAAGGAGAAGAGCTGACTTTGAAGCACTTTCCAACTTCACCATTGAGGTAAGTCTTGTCTGCTGTGAAAAAAATCCCAACATCCATTTCAATTCACCAGATAGGCACTTGGAGCTAGTGTCACAAGGAGGGAGGATTAGGGATGTTAATATTCAGCATGATATCATAAAATCACAGAATTATAGAATGGCTTGGGTTGGAAGGCACTTGAAAGATCGTCTAGTTCCAACCCCCATCCCATGGGCTCGGAAGCCACCCACTAGGTTGGGTTGCTCAGGGCCCCATCCAACATAACCTTGAACACTTCCAGAGATGGGGCATCCACAACTTCTCTGGGCAACCTGTTCCAGTGCCTTATGACCCTCACCGTGAAGAATTTTTTCCTAATACCTAATCTAAATCTCTCCTCTTTTGGTTTAAAATAGTTCTCTCTTGTCTCATTATTATCTGCCCTTGTAAAAACTCACTGTCTCTCTTCTTCATAAGTTTTCTTTAGGGCCTGAAAGGCCTAAATGGGATGTCCCAGAAGTTTCTCTTCTCCAGGGTGAACAACACCAGTTCAGTTTGTCCTCATAGGAGAGGTGCTCCAGTCCTCTGCTTATCTTCATGGCCCTCGTCTGGACCCCCTCCAACAGGCTCCATCTTTCTTGCACTGAGGACCCCAGCCCTGGATGCAACAGTCCAGCTGGGGTTTCTCATGAGGACAGATTAGACGGGGCAAATCACCTCTTTCCACCTGCTGGCTACTACTCCTTTGACACAGTCCGGGACACAGTTGGCCTTTTGGGCTCCAAGTGCCTACTGCTGACTCAGTTCCAGCTTTTTGCCCACCAGAACCCCCAAACCCTTCTCCACAGAACTGCTTCCAGTGAGTTCTTCTCCCAGCCTGAACTCACTTCTGGGATTGCCCCGACCCAGGTGCAGCACCTTGCACTTGGACTTGAAGCTCATGAGGGTCTCGCAGGCCCACTCCTCAAGTTTGTAAATGGTACTATGTGGGGTCCCATCTGAAACAAAATTCCAAAACTCCAACCCTGCTTTACACAAAGAGGAAGAACTGTGTGGAAGAATCAGGACTCAGGATACACCACACAGCAGGCTTCTACAACACCTCTGGAGGGCTATGCATTAAAATCCTTATCATAAAATATACTGAAGGGTTATATGAACCCATATCTCACAAATTGCAAGTAAGTGCTACAACAGTTGGACTCTGGTATAGGAGACAGGAAGGCATTTCTTCCTGCTGATAGCTCCTTCAGCAGGCTCAAAGAATATCCACAAAATCAGTCCCAGAAGCTAAGGTCAAGAGGATACTCAAGTACTTGTTGAAATCATAAATGTTAAGAGTAAAGGTATGAATAGCTGCATGCATAGAGGAAATGACGGAAATGTGGGCATCTGGAGACCATAGGGTTACAGCTGACAAAAGTGGTTAGATTTTACCACATGGTTCAATTAGGAACATAACTTCCCCCATCCTCTTTCTTCTTCTCATGTGAGGAAAGGGTTTTAAAACTTTGGGAGTTGCAGAGGGTTTAGGATAATATTATAATAAGAATGCCTACTGCTGTGTAATCATTACAAAATCATGATACATAGCCAGTAAAGCTACTAGCTGTGAGATATGCATATGTGATCTATTGCTCTTTTATTTCTTGGTTTTGCATAACATGGGGTTTTTTTTGTTTTTTCGCACTCAAAAAGCAATATAATATCACAGTAGAATCAGAGATCCATCATAAGAATTTACCTGCAGGCTTATGAGATGGCTACAACAGGAGGAAAAATAAATTGCAGCTAATAGTAAGATAAGTTTACATGCCAACCAAACCATTGTCTACAACAATAGATATTGTTCTGCCTTGTTAAAAATTCTCTCATTTCTTTGCTTTTTCTTTTCTTTCTCACAGTAGAAACATAAAAACAGTTCAAAACAGGAAATACAGAGAGTTAGTGTTTTGGTATTTTTGTTCATCCTTACTTTCAAAAAGCATGACAGTTGATCTTCTGCTTACATAATTCAGAACTGGATGATCTCGTTTGATCTCCTTCAGAGATCAATGGCCTCTCAACAGATGGCCAGATGAGAAGAGTAAATGTGCCTGAAAACATCACTATAAGCCCTGATTCTAAGTAACCACAATTCACCTGAATGTTGTTTGACTGCCAGTTCCTGGGTTATTTTAACCTTCTACACTTTCAAAGTATTTTATTTTAAATAGCTACCCAGCTCAGCTTGTTCCATTCTACTTCCATTTCAGATTCTATTCCAAATCAGCCATAAGACTTTTACAGAAGCTCAGTAGCTGAAGTCCAAAATTCACTCCAATCTGTTGTTTGTATGTCAGTATGGTTCTCCTGTACTTCTTTAATTTCTGGTCTGTAATCTCACAGTTGACAGTTTCCCATTGCTTAACAAGCACAGCTTCTATCTTACCTTTGTTTTACCAAGATATCATTGAAGAGAAAATTTTCGCTTTAGAGCAAGAAGTTAAAGTCAATCCTAGTGTAGTTCTCAGCAAGTTTGGAAATGTAGAACACGTGGTTTAAACACACAGGCTCCAAGGTCCTCATGGGCTAGTGCCGCATTACCTGTTTGGTACTCAGTCATGCTGAGCTGAGATGAAGTGGTGTTCATGAGAAAAAAAAAAGGTTTATCTGTAGAATGTTTTTTTAAATAGTAACCTTTATTCCTCATGATTTTCTTAAGAAAAATTAATAGTGGTTAGATGCAACATGGATAGAATGCAAAATAATGAAATTCAGAAAAGTGTCCCATGACTTTCCTGATTTGAATGCATGACATTCACCCACGCTCTGCAAACTGACAACAAAGTCCATTAGTACTACTATATGATGCTCTCAAAGAACCCGTGTGTTAACCAAATGGCAAAGAACACAAATTACTATTCCGCTTTGGCTCCCTCTTCTTCCCAAAAGATATTTGAGGGAATGACATTCACGGTATCATTTCATTATACATGATAATAATAATTGCATACCTCCTTTATTGCTCAAACCCAAAGAAAACAAAACAAACAAAAGAAAGAGATACAGGAAAACCTGACTCTTATTTCTCATGCCAGAGATAATCAGGATTTGCTCTTCTGAGGATAGGAAGGTTGAAACAGTATATAAATCAATGAAATAAGTACAGACATCGTTCAGTGCATCTGAGAGGAAATAACTTTAAAGCTGTGCATATATTTTGAGAAGAGAATTTGCTGAAAGTACTTTCACCTTGGCATGACTTTCCTCCACTGCATCCGCTGTATTTCCCTTTATACAAAGATTGATATTAGATCAGTGGATTCAGAGGATGAGCGTGATATACCCAAGAACTCAGTAGGTGTTTTCCTCTTCAGTTGCTCTGCTACGTACAACAGTTCAGCAATGCTGTTTACAGAATGTCTGTACACAGCCAGTAGTAGATGCAATCTGCCTGTATAACTAAGTATCAGGAGTGTATTTAAGGCTTTTGCATTTAGATAGAGTTTGCTCTTATCGGTGTTGTTCTATAACACTCAGACTTATGCAGAGATACAGCCTCACATGGTAGAAATAAGATTAGCTTTGACAGGTTACATCAGACTATAACCCAGGTCAAAGTGTATTATATAATCTATGCAGCAAAAGTCCAAAGCTATGCAGATTTTGCTTTTTACAGGAACTCAGCATGAACCAGTGGAAGTAACCCAGAACAGTAGAAAATATGCAAGTTACAGCATCTTTTTACCTTGGTAAAGCAGACAGTTCACACCACACTTGTCTGGTAATAAATCCACATAGTATGTGTGTTCTCCTGCAGTGACTGCCTAGATTCATCCATCCTGCAGCTGTATTCTGTCTGATTGGAGCTGGTTCACACCCCAGTAAAGCAGGTGTCTCCTGAGTAACTGTACCTGGTCCATCTGGCAGTAATTTAACAACCATGCTTTTATTATTAGCGCTCTATAATCAGCTCATTGTGTGATTGCCAGTCTGTCCCCCTGCCATTTTCTTGTGTGGTTTTTTGAATGTTTTCATATTTTCAATATCAAACCAGTCTTTTGGGCCTGATGCCTTGCATGTGCAACTGAGACTTAGCAAATGGAGGCCCACACAATGGGCCAAACAGCTGGCTTTGTGTTGCCTTAGTAGAAAATGTCTAATTACAGCAGAGTACACATACCACCATTGATGGCAACACATTTGTATTAAAGTGCCTTTGTTCTGGGGAGACTCCTATCATTTATCTAAATTACTATTATTTTCTGTTTCTCCTCAGAGCTTTTACTGAATCTCTGAGCAATTTCAAGCCATTAGCCTACAGATACAGGCTTTATTCAATAGGACTCCATTACTAGGAGAATGGCTGTCTGCCTAGCTGTGTCTGCCACCAGTCAGTCATGTCAGGAATCCCAGATCCAAGGGGCATGGCTCATCTCGTTTTGGTTGATGCTCCACTCCCCTAGTGTTGCTGCCAAGAGAGGTTGTAATTCATGCCCGGATGATTCTGCTGTTACTTGTTTCTGCATAGAGTGCTTGTCTTTTTTCTGGGTGCATTTCAATTTCTGGGGTTTATTTCCATTACTGCCAAAATCTGCTTGATGCTGCAGAGACTGATTCCCAATGCAAACACACAATTGAGAGAAATGTCTGTGCGGCGAAGGATGAGTGTGAGGAAGGAACGGGTGCAGCTGGCCCTTATACATGCCTTTGCTCTTCATCCTGTGGTAGGTGGTGAACAGGGAGCATCTGCAGTCATTTCTTCTCCAGGCTGTTCTCTTGTCAGAGTGTTAGCAGATAAGATCAATCACATCATCTGTGTTCTTCCTGTCTACTTAAATTAAGCTATTTGGGCTAGAGACTGCTTTTACCTGCCTGTGGATACTGTACCAGAGGTAGCAGGGCAAGCATTTTGACACTGTTAAAATACAAATATTCCCTAACATTTTAACTCATTAAATATCTTCGAGAGTGTTTTGAAAAGGTACTGCAGGGGCTGAATTTCTACCTTGCAGGGTCAAATATTGCTGCCTCCAAGAGAGGTTAGAATTAAGAGCATTGAGAAAGATGGGAAAGAATTTCATGCTGTGAACAAAAGCTCTTCTAGAATAAACTGGAGAATGCAGCTAGAATTCCTCTGCCAAAAACATAGAGTATGGATGCACAGGCAGAACCTAGGATTAGGGTTTGTTTTAGGGGAAGAGGTTAGTTGAAGGGAAGACAAGACAGAGGGAAAGAGGGCTCAAAAGGTTTTTCAAAACTAAATGTGGGTAGGTCACTAGAATTATCCCACTAGCAGTAATCTGGGAAGGCACATAGCCTCAGTAGCAGCTGGGCATTATGTCTCCAGTAAAGGTTAGATTTTGGAGAATGAGAAAGCCAGCAACAGGGTTTGAATAGCCGAAAAGAATAAAACTTAAGCAAGAACCTTTCAGAGCCTCTGGGCTATTGTTTTTCCCCTGGCTAAAAAACCTAGCAGTAGCCTCTAGCTTGCTGTGACAGATTGAACTTTCACTATAGCTCCAGGCTTTTTCCTTGTCAGAACCTCCACTGTTACTTTCAACCTTCGTGTGAACTGAGACACAGCTCAGGACTCCTGCCAGACACCTCCACCATTTAATGGCTTCCCAGGTGTAAGGTGAGGTCTAGACTAGGGTTAACATTCAGCAGAAGTGAAAGCTAGAGGAGACAGTTTCTCCATTAGTAGAGTTCTGATGCCACAATTCTCTGAAGTACAATACTTTGAAGGATTTAGGGGAGATTGCCCTTTCTTAAATATTAGTTTAGTTTAGGATTATGCTTCTGCAAAGACAAGTAGGACCTGTGGTAATAGAAAACTTGACTGTGGTTTTCAGTTCTCGTCCTAGCATCATTCTTTCCAGGTAATGCATTAAACATTTATACACCTCACTCTCAGACAAGCAATTGGGGTGCTGAGAAACACCTAAATGAAAGAGAGAGTAAAAGCAGAGTTCAAGAGGTCAGGGAAGGTGATATTTGGGTTTTAGACTCAGACATTCCTCCCAACTATACATTGTCCAGGCACTCAAAGACAGTCAGACCTGAATCCCTGATTCTTTTCCAGGTGCAGGTAAAAATGAGGGGTTTAAAAAAGGGAAATCGCTGGGCAACACTAAGAACACAGTCGAAAAGGGACTGGCACAATCTAAGAGGAATTCCCAGTCCTGTTTCACCTGAGGGCTAAGCTTAACATGATGATCAGTTCTCCATAAGAGAGACAGCAAGAGCAACACCCAAAAACTGCCTGCTCATGGACCAAGAGCTTGTTAACGTCTCTTTCAGTGTGAATACTCAGGTATTGTGTCAGGGAGTAGCCTACCTTGGACCAGTCTCCAGCCATTTGGGAATTTTTGTCTACACACTGATACCTGAAGTATTGCTGTCTGACACTTGTAGCCCCAGACTATTTCCTTCCTCAAGTCCACCTTCCCACAGTGCAGTTACCAAATTACATTTTGTTTTAACTACTGCAACTGGCAAGCCACCCTGTTTTTCAATGGTCTTCACGTCTTTCCTCCAGTTTATTTAGTTACCCTACTTACTCTCAGGCTTTGCTGAGCTCTCTCACACATCTGCTCCTTCTCTCATGCACTCAAATTTTCTGCCCTTTCCTCAGCTAATTTTCCTAGTGTGTGGACGCTCTCATCATGCAATCTCTGCTCACTTTCATTCACAACTTTTTAGTCCAGAAGACAGATTTCCTACTTAAGAAACTGCTGGCATCGTTTTTCTGGTCCTGAAAGTGGTTTTATGCTGT
Organism: Rhagologus leucostigma; assembly: GCA_013397725.1. Taxonomy (NCBI): domain Eukaryota; kingdom Metazoa; phylum Chordata; class Aves; order Passeriformes; genus Rhagologus; species Rhagologus leucostigma. The sequence continues at coordinate 1,618,593 of VZTD01005601.1, read as the reverse complement.
GTCAGAACTCTGATTCAAAGCACCATGTTTGCTTACCATTGCTACTAAGAACAACATGCACCTGATTTATTACCAGAAAATGACATTAATTTTCATTAGTCATACATTCATCTCTGCAAATGTAATGGATAACTTAATTAGGTATGTTATGTTTACTTCCCTGCACCCCAAAATGATCATATAATAAAGGCACGAACAGCAACACATTGAAAAATATTTGTACTTAGTTTTCTGTAGGAGACTTGGAATAATAAAAAAAGTAAATTTCCTTTCTTAGACCGGCACTTGCGTGCAGTTCTTCCTGGACCTGCAAATAATGTGAGGGGCAAGTGGTCAAGGAACTCAAAAGTCCAAGGCTGAGATTTGTGCAAGGTCATAGAAGTCCTGTGTGACCTTCCATTGTCACAGACGAAATGAAGAAAGTGAGAACATTCTGGTTGCACAGAGATGATATGGGACAATCGAGTATGATTGCAACAAGGGCCACAAAAGCATTTAATAGACTGGTAAATTATAAACAAACGTACTCATCCATCCTTTCACTTGATCTATTTTACAAGATCAAAGCAGAGAGCTTTCATAGTTCTAAAGGGAAGATTAGACACACGTAAGAATAACTTTTGCATCTGTAATAGCAATAGCTAGAATGAGATTTTAATGAGAAAATCATAGATACTTCAAAATTAGAGACACAGAAGACTATTTAGGTCATCCAGTTTATCCAGTGCAGGATTTCCCATGGAATCTATTCTCCAATATCTTTATGCAGCCTGCTTCTGGAGTCTTTCTGGCTTGAGTAGAAGGTGATCTCCAGATGAGATCATAAATAATTTTTTTCCCTGTAGCAAAATAAACTTTCCTGAGCATGTCTCAATCAATTTATTAATTTCCAGCAGGGGACTCTGCCCTTTTTTTTCCCAACAATTTGAAGCAGATGGCCTCATCTGAAAGCTAGTGACCTGAAGATATGCATTTTTTTACACTTACAGGTCAACCACTCATCAGTGACCTTTAAAAGACAAAAATCTAAATGCTGACAAAATTTGCCTTCCTTAAGGAAAATTGAAAATATTTCAAGTGACTGGTTCAAACTATCATTCTAAAATTACCCTGCAAATCAATTAAGCACTTAACAATGAAACAGCGCTCTGTGTTTCAGCCCACAAGCCATCTGTAGCATTATGTGACAGTTAACTCAGGCTGCAGCTTCTGGATTCCCTTTCAGAGGTCTGTCCGAGCCAACAGCAGTTTGCAAAGGAAGGTGGATTTTTCCAAAGGCAAGAGGCCAGCTTCTCCCAAGCATCTTTTCTACAGGACATTAGTGTCTGCATGGCCATACAATTCAAGAAGGACTGAGAGGACTAAGAGGTAAAAGACCTCCCAGAAACAGACTGTTCTTGCATTTCAGTCCCTATCCTAGTCCCAAAAACATTCAAGAAAAGTTGCAGTTGTGAGTGTGTTGTATTAATTACTTTACTCATGGCATCCAACACATCAAAACCATCTTTTCAAGTCTCTTCTCAAGTCCTGCTACCTGTAGATGGGCCACAATACAGAATTTACTTTCTCTAAAATGCAAGGAAAGTATTATAAAAAATCAAGTGCAGTTTTTCTCATTTTATTAATGATGACAATATTTTTTTCTTTGCAATCCCTGCCTGAAACTCCTTTGTATTGTTTTACCATCTCGTGCTGAATCCCTCCGCAATGCTGATGGACTTTCACATCTCTATTTTCCCTCTGCTGTGTGTGATGTTATTGTTGAAGTGCTGGGGGTTTTTTGCTTCTGATTTATTATAGGTTACTGGTGCAGATTCTCAGCTGTCTGAAAAACCCAAAAGCATGTGGCAGTCTCTCACTGCACCATTCTGTTCCAGCTAGTCTGCTTTCCAGAACAGTTTATCCAACTGTTTGTTGGCAGATACATTACCACAGAGCACAAGAAAAGTCCTTCTCAGGAGAATGAGTAAAAGATGGGTAAGAAGAAGTAGCTATAAATGGTTAATTTCCACACTGGAAAGATATCAAAAGTGGTCCTAATGTTTTTCAAGGAATTCGTACATGATGTGGCACAAAGTGCTATTCTGAGGTCTAAACATCATAAATCTCATCCAGTCCATTATGATTTCATGCTTAGCAGAGGAGATTTATCAGTCAAGGGCTCTCATGCTAAGGCAGAATGCCTTTTTGTGGCCCTTCATGTGGAGCAGGCCACAAGTTCAGCCTACAGAAGTGCACAGGTGGGACTGTATATACTGTGTTCTCAAATTAAAGCTTGTGACAGATTAAGTGGCATCTCCCCATGGCAAACACCTTGTTTTGGAATAGACCTTTGACCGACTCTGATATTTTGGGTTTTATCATCCAACCAACCAGTTTTGTTTAGCAGTTTCATAAAGTAATTGGAGTACTTGGTTTCTGTGGTAACGTCCAATGCTATTCTGAAATCAGTTACATGCTGTTGGAAGAACATTGTCTTCTCCCAGTTTTCTGATGACTAATTTTATATGCAACTTCATATAAAGTAACATTGTTTAAACATAAAGAATACGTCTTGCATGCTCTTGTAAAATTGCAAGTATTCTTCATAGTCTATCAATATATCTCACTCTCACTAAATAATATTTTCCACATGAGTATTATTATTGTGTGTTCAAGTAAGGAAGTGCTGTCATCATTAAAACCAGCAAAATCTGACTCAGAGTAAATATTAATGGCAATTTACAAAATCAGAGAAAGTAAGAATATAGATCACTATGTACAAATCCAGAGCAGTGCTTCAATCTGAAGGTAAATACAAACTGTTTTGCAAACACTAGGGATGCTAAACAGACCTTTTTCAACCCTTAATGTATTTAGTTTATCGTAGCTGTTGATTTCAGTGTGTGGTTTTGATAGATTAAAGCTTTACGTAACTCTTGCAGAATGTTTTCAGGGGGTTGACTTAAATCCTGTTGAGAGGTAAAAATCTACAGTTGTTGGCCTGTGAAAGTTATATCATTACATGTTTTTCTAAGATTTAAAAATACCAAAAATACTATAGATGCTGTTTGTTCACTTCTAAAATATATGTAAATAATATGCAACTGAAAGAGAATGTCTCTCTGAAATAAAGAACTAATTCCAGATACAGTTCTCACAAGGCGTAAATCCATACTAGAGTCAGTACCACAGAGCAGAACTCCAACATAAGTCACATTTCCATTGATATCAGTAAGCTAAATTTGCAGCTGATGTAACACAAAGTACCTCCATAAGGAAGAATTTACTTGGAAGGCTTTTCTCCCCCTATTGTCTGCACAGGTGAAAAGTAAAAATTAAAAAAAAAAAAAAACCAACAAAAAACAGATGCAAAAAGAAATATTTCATTTTTAATTTCATACCAGCTAGAGAACTTCCCAGAAACACTTTCTCTGTTTCCTAATATTGAAGACTGGGGAGAGAAACCTGCTGCTGCTGACCTCAGAGGCTCCAATTTACCCACTCACTTTTGTTGCAGCTTTCCCCATTACAGATGGGTCACTGATTTTCTAACGCAGTGGTTGCTCTCTCACTAGCAGGCACTGCCTTCAAACACGTCGGTTATTCATGAATGCAGTATGCCCCTCAGTGCTAGGACTTGACCTCTTATTTGTTCTTTTTGTCCTGTATTTGGACCAATTTATGCTCACAAAATTGCTTTGGGCCTTTCTATCCTCCAGGCTTGTACATTTCCATTGCATGATTGCTTCCTTACATAATGGGATAGCAATCAGTAATTGATGAGTTAATATTTCCCTTTCCTAGCTAATTAGCTTCCTGATCACAGTGCTGCCATCAGGAATGTTCAGGTGCCATAGATTATTATACCAGTCAGGGCTCTAAGCCAGGAAATATCCAGAGCTTTTAGTGCTGGTAGGTGTTGTATTTGTTGGAGGTGTTCTTTTCCAGATGTGATAGGAAGCCAAGGTTTGTGCTACACTGAGTTGCAACATGACAGTGTCTCCATATATTTTATCTTCTAATTCGAATTTACTCCCAAAATTTCATTTGCAGGTTTGGTTAGAAAGACATGACATCTGAATTGAATACATTATATTCTCCTCTATCTAAGCTAGTATGAAGGACTAGCATGTGATACAAATTTACATTCTGTTTTATAAAAGGGATTAAATGAAAGCTAAAATGACTTTTGTTTGGGGATTTTGCAATCTGCGCCAATTATTCTGTGATCTTCAGCTGACAAGTATTCAGTTTTAGGCACTGTTAGTACATCACAAAATTTAGACAATAAGTGAAACAAGAGGGAATTTAGAAAAAGTCCTTGTCAGTGTCTCTCATAGAAGCTCTTATAGAGAGAAGACCCATGGTAATGTTACTGTTACCAACTTCATCATTCCATCTGCCAACTCCAAACTCTGTTCTCCTGAACCTGCCCCACCCTTCATACTTATTTATGTCCATATATGCACATTCAGATTAAGCGCAAGAAAGAAAAAGGCAAGAAGTGATGTATTCCAGAAGTGGTCTACTCAATGTGGATTTTTCTGAGCTCAGAAAGAGTTTCTACTATTAATGTTTATGTGCAGGTTTTATGCAACACAAACTCATGTTCTAGTGCAGACATTCGAAAGTTTGTCAGGAGTACAAAAAGTAAGAACTTTATCGACCATTAATGTATTCCTATAGGACTGGCGTAGATCATATTTTCCAAATAAGTTATCAGATTTATCTATTTATCTCCAAGAATTTTTCATTTTCCCAGTCTATGATACACATTTCCTTTGATGGACCACTGACAGTAGAAGAGATGTCTTAAAAATTCAGGATAGAAACTGGTCCTTGTAAAACTGTCCTTGCTGGAACAGGGATTGTGTCAAACTGGTCATTAATACTAGGCAAAATTAATTTCCTTGGTTATTGCTCTATCTATTTCTGTATGTGTGGGCTTTCATTTACAAAGGGAACCTGTCATTAATAAAAATTATACAATCAAAGCCAATATAATTATTCTGGTTTTGATCAATGATACTTTTTTTTCTCTAAATGTAAAGATCCCACTTCTAAAACAATTCTCATGACAACTTTGATAACACTAACATTGATGGATTATCCTGAAAATCACAATCTTTTGCCTCCAAAAGACACTGATACAAACTATTATGGCATTAGAAGTTTTTTCCCATGAGAGCTGGTCAATATCCTTTATAACTTTCTTTGTAACTGTTGTTCAAAAAATTTGAAATATAATAGCTTGGAAAAGTAGAAGACTGCACAGGGGAGGCAGTGCTCTGTCTTTTACTTGGACGAATAAAATAGACACGGTAAGCAGCAATCTGTATTTTAGTGGTAGCATTTCTTACAATAAATGGTCGATTATTAAATTAATCATAAAGGATTTTATTACACACTCAGGGGGAAAAAAAGACAAAAACCAAGAAACAAAAAAAAACCCTGCAAAAAACCCAGCAAAAAATCAATCCTGGCCTGCAAACACCACGCATCTACACTTCCTAATACCATGTGTTTGCAATTCCTGATGGCATAGGTTTTGTCTCTCTTTCTCTTTCATTCTTGAACAAGCTACAAGATAAAAAAGGAAGACAAGATAAGGGCAACAAAGAGTACCTTTATTTAGGAAGAGGTTGCATTTTATTGAGTATTTGCACACAGAATTAAATACCAGACAGCAAGGCATTGACTTTTTGAAGGTTCAGTTTCTTACAGTGAAAACCTGTAACTCACCAAGCTATATCTAATGAAAGAAAGAAATTAAACTGAGAATGACAGCTGGGAACTGTTTCAAATCCTAGAAAATCCCAAAGGCACAATCAGGAAATACAGATGAAAATCAGTAAAAAGGAAAATGAGAAAAAAGTATT
>VZTD01005601.1:1526521-1612700 GCA_013397725.1 Rhagologus leucostigma | reverse complement strand
AAAAAAAAAAAAAAAAAAAAAAAAGCTAGTGATAGATAGACAGTCACAAATAAAATATTTATGGTTTTGTAAATTAATGTATGAGACTGTAATAACAGAAGAAAAATGGTAACTAGAAATTTAAAAGTATGCATTTGAAGATGTAATTTGCATAATTAAGCATATATTAAAGTCTGTGACTTATACGAAATATCCAAAATTTGATTACAAGGTGAACTTAATAACAAGCAGAGACTGAAGTGTTTCTTACCAAATGGCAGAAGTTTTTTCCGAAAACAGAGTTTCAAAGTTTCAGAAACTCAGAACCCTGCTTTCACAACAGGCAAGTGATGACAGATGAGAGAAACCTCACTTTCACTTAACAAGTGCTAAGTGCTCTTTTGTATTTATCATTCTATTCAATTTCAGCCCAAGGTAATGCTTTAAAACAAGCTCTTCTATAACATTTTCATTGCTTTCTGATATAAATCTATAATGTATAATGTTTCAGCTGAAAAAATTGTATCCTGGTTTTATAAATACATTCACTCTTCACTGTATAACTAAAAACTTGAAACCTCTCACAAAGTCACAGCTCGTGTTATTATGTATTCCTCTCACATCATTAGACAATACTCTCTTCAAATCCAGCCCTTTGTACCTGCCACAGCTACCAGAACAAGTGCCAGTGGTTGCTGTTCTTCCACTTTAACAGCTCTGTGAAATGAAGCAAGGAGAGAGTCCAGGACAATCCCACCTAGATTCAGACACTGTCTACTGGAGTTGTACCCATAAGGTCTCACTGCACACTTTATGTTTTTACAGCACAAAGCTGTGATCTCTTTCACTTGCACACTTCGGGATCCCACACATTAAAGTTTTAAGCTATAAGCTGAGGGGGCCTGTGTCCCTCTCTCCTTATGGCTGCATAACCAGAGCAGAGATTGCAGTGGGATCAGGCTACCAGCACGGATTTTCTGTGCACAACCTCATGAACATGGAAAGGGGATATTAGCGGATTTTGTGAATGGAATAATACTTTTCCCACTTTGGAGCTTTATTGATTGGGTGCAGAAAACTGTGAGCCTTGCTGATCACTCCCTGGCTTTCCAGTTGCTGAATCATCTCGTGGGTGGGAGTCCCAGAGTCCCTCTTGGTGCAATATTGTCAACAGTGCACTGTTGTGGTAGTGATTGGTACCTGCTGTTCTTCAACCCTCAGCAGTCCCAGAGCAGAAGGGCTCAGTCTGTTTTATGACAGAGCCTGACTGGAAGAGGACGTTCTTCAGAATTCTTTATTCTTTGGAGAAGAGCAAAAAGCCCACTGTAAAAATTTCTACCTCACATTCATGCTATCTGTGAAGAAAAGGGGATAAAATCCTTTCTCACTTCCCACTGAAAACCCCAGACAGCAGATGCAGCCTCTTTCAAGTGGCTAAGCCTTGTCATGCCATCACATTTCTTTGGACGCCTCTGAGTTTCCTTTTGTGTGGGTATGAGAGCAAAACCTTACACACAAAAATGTTTATGGAAAAGAAAATAGAGAAAAAATTGTCCCCAGCCAACTCAAAGTTGGTTTATTCTCTAATGAACTATTTACAGACTATTTTCCCACCTTGCTCTGAGCTCCAACTTTTAGTCAAAGCAGTGTTCCAAATTGTGTCTATCCATCCAAACACTTCTAGCGATACAAGCATTGAAGGCCTTCCATGAGCCAGGCTGGACAAGAGGAACGAATTAATCACATTTCCATCATTAATTGCAGTGATTTCAATACAGCCAGATGGCTGCTTGCCGGTGGTGGCAGCATCTCTGCGAAGTGTTAGTTTCTCTGATTTAATATTTTTCTAAATAGAAACTTCAGAGAAAACTGAGAAAATATGTGGAGTTTTTAAAACAGAATGAAGTTATATCTTGAGAAAAATTTAATCAAAATCTGCTCCGTTTGCCCATTAAGATTTAAGAGAAGTCTTGTTGTATTCAACTGAAGGTCAAGTCAATTAATTCCTTAAATAAGTACATAAATAAATAAATAAATAAAAGCTAGAACTAAGAGAGAGACACACAGCTCCGATTCTCTACTTCTCTACTTCCTACAGAGTTTAATTGTTACACTACTGTTATTCAGACAAGTCACAGAAAACTGAAACTAAAGTTTTGGTCTGAGACATACCTGTGGATAAATCTAGTAAATGTAGTTACTGGCTTTCTAATCAATCCTTTGAGACTACCCATGGGTAACTGGAAGGAAATTAATTTAACATCTGCAGAAGTGTTTCAATATAACCAATTTGAACTGTTATAGAGAAAATTTTTACTCTCACTCCAGGTCCACAGACTGACTCCAGTGATACTGACAATAAATACTACTGATTTACACTTATAGAAGCCATAAAGCAGATATCAGTGAATTTACATATTTCTCTCTGGAGCTTTAGTGTCCTCTTTTTCGTCTTAGTGTCAGTACTATTGTTTGGGGTTTTTTTCCCCATGTTTGTCTTTATTGAATTATGGCATAATTTATTCATGGGAAGGCAGCTTCATCATTTAAAAGCTGTCTCCAGATTTCATTTGCATTTTTACTCATTTGCTTCTGAATAAAATTTTGTTCTTGAAGGTTAGCTGGAAAGATGGTTACTACCAGAGTCATGAGACTACAGCAAAGCCTCACAGCAGTTCAGCTGGAGAAAACACTTCATCATGGGATCTGGAGCCTTGTCAGCAGAGAATAGCAGCATGAGATATCGACATGGGCCATTTTAGTACTTCAGAGAGATGTAGACTGCTAATGAATGCACCCAAAAAGTAAATGTTTCCTGATTCTGTATGACAGAAAGGACCTGATAAAAAGTTCTGATGCAGTTATTAGCCCACTACTACATGAGAGGAAGCTTATGAGGCGGAAAGGGATATCACAACATAGCAGCATTTGAATATCTTTTCATGGAAACAGTACTAGCATTGGGTACCACCTTAAAATCTTGGAAACCAGCTTTACTGAGCCCACACCATGCAGGTAGATTCAAAAAACCTGACACTGCCATCATGTTCTTGCTGGTGAAGCACGGTGTGTTGGTGAAAGAATGGCCTAACAACATGGACCTTCCCAACATCAAACTAAGGCCCACAGTGGTGGATAAATGGACCCAATCCTGGATGTACTATAAATCACTCAAAGCTGCTGCTCTCCCACAAGTGCAATACTCATTCACATTATGTTCATTTTCAAGATGGAAAATTTGAGGCATTTCCTTTCAATTTTAACTTTTTTCATTGCACTGTAAACAAAACAAAGACATAAAGGCAGAGAAAAACCAATTAGACAAATATTATTGTGAGTTGAAAAATCTCTGGATCAAAATTTCATGATCATTATTCCTTGATCTAGCATTTACATGCACAGATTTTAAGGAATTGTACTGGGTTTTTACTATGCATCTTTCAGTAGTGCTTATGGAAGGCTGATTAAGTGTTCCCTTGAGATTCAGAGAGAATTCAGTGTGTTATTTTGTTTTGGCACCAAAATCACAATCATTGGAGTTTTAGTTGTTTTCTCATGAAAAATTTTATCTGCTTTCTTTGACTTTCATTGAAGTTGTCACCAACTTGAGAAATCGTCATCACTTCAGAGAAATTCTATCATTTCTGAAAAGTGAAGGATATTGAACTGCCTGTCCCCAAAGTTAAAATGAGATTCTTGACTTTGTCTTTTGCAAGTTCATTAAAGTACTCTGTAGCTCTAAGCAGGACTGTTTTTTCAGTTCTGAATGCTGATGCGGAGAACTGAAATAATGGTCATTATTACAGTTATCAGTCACTTAATGCTGAGCTATGCCTTGAGGCTGTTTCATACAGTATATGCAACTGCCCCTTGCAGAACATTTAAGCCTGTGCTGAATTCTAATCAGGGTTTCTAATATCTTTTTCTATTTTTTTTCTTTTTAATTGCTGCATGTTCATTTCTCCCCACTTCTCCATCTTTGCATATACCTTTTCTCTTCATTAACTCTCTGAACTTATCACAATTCTTTATAAAACACATCCACTTTTTCTTAGACGGTTTTCACATTCGCATCTCTCTCTTACATGGACTATCCTCTGTTCCCTGCATGTGTCTGTTCTTTTCTCTGTAATCACAGAAATAAGAAGGGAAGCACCCTGACTGAATTGCTCCATTGCCCAAGGCTGAGGGTGGGATTGAGCTTTATGACACGCTTCCAAGGCGGGTTTCTGGCGGCAAGCAGCAGGTAGATATTGCACTAGGTGAGTGTTGCATCTGACATGCTGGAGTTGTACACAGAGCAGGCCAGGCTTCAGTGCACGCAGATTGCGCTGTCTCTGGTAGCGCCGGTGGGAACTTCCTCACCTACACAAACCAGGAGTTCAGCCCACTTGCTCCACTGTCCCCTCTCCTCACTCTGACTGTCTGCATTCTTCAACCACACCTTAGACACTGCATTCTCAATCTTCCGTTTACCGGGCTATGCATAAGGATATGCTTATACATCTCCTACTAGCAAAAAAAGGCCTCATCTAGTTTGATATTTTCTTCAAAACACACATCTCCCAAAATCAGAGGAATATATCACACTTGTATCTTGATAATATAAGGTTCGGGTTTTTTATGGGAGAATAACTTTGGACTCTCATCTACTCTAATTTCAAAAAATGGATCCCTGAGGCATGTTACTCTTACGGTTTTTAAATTCATTATTTTTAAGACTATCTTATGATTTTCAAGGGCATAACTCATCATTCTAGAATGCCTGGAATTAACAATACCAAGTGACAGTAAAAACAAGGCTCCATCATAGCATAAGCCCTTAGGCAACACTGTAGCAATAAAACAAACACTATCTTACTGCTAAGAAGCTATTTCTAGGTCCCTCTGGGTGTCAGCAGGACTTAAGCAGAACATAAAAAGAAGTGAATTTCACAATGCATCTAAGTGTTTGTGATAAAACAGCACAGCTTCTGAGGAATTAATTCTACTCACAGGGAGAAGTTTCCACATCCACTGTACAGCAGAATTATCTAAGGAGCAGTTTTACAGGGTAAGTGTCTACACCTTTCCTGTCACTATTGTGACTACAAGCTATTCCCTCCCCCAGAGAATACTGTAGTGTTTTGTGTAACATTATGGAAGGTGAATCGTAATAGAAAACCATTTTGTTGCTTGATAAACTAATTATCATTTTGAGCTCTTACAGTTTTGGTTAAAAACTCATAAACACATGTTTGTTTTGCTAGGACAATGAAATGCCATTTAGCTACTGAAGTGCCAATTAACTGAAATTCTGTGCTGGTGCTACTGATGTAAATCAGGGTATTAGATAGGCAGTGCAAACAAAGATGCAGAATTGGTTGCAGCCATTTAGCTGCTGATAATTGAAGTGAAACGGAAGGCAACACATTGGATTTAACACTGTCTGTATAGAGAGTTTTGTAGTCTTTTTTCATTGCAAGAATTTATGGACCATGCAGTGATAGCACCAGTGAAAACATGACAATATAATAGCATGACACACTGTAATGCTGTATCCTTTACTGTAAAACAATTGGGAAATATGGAGGTGATGGAACATTACCTCTCACATTTTCCAATGAACCTTTCCATTCTGCTGTATCTCTTGGGACTGCTGAAGCTAAAAACAACGGAAGACTTCCCAGGGAAATCTGATCACAGGGAAGTGGTCATATTATAGTCACTAATAAAAGTGCCTCAAGAGTCCAGATTTCCACAGGGGAATCTCCATGAAGCACTATTTACCCCTCCAACAGTTTGTAGATGGCTTACCTTTCAGGAGCAAATCAGAGCAAAAAGGCCTAAATAACACATAAGGAAATAAAGATACCTGAAATGTAATTTGAGGAAGTTGGTAAGTCAGATGAAGAAAGGCAGAACTCAGCTGAGGAAAATTATTAAGGAAGAAGTTACTTAGAGTGCATCTCAGAGAGATTTTAACATCTGAAAGGCTTTAACAGCTGAAAGGCAGTGCTTCCCCTGACTTGTGTTTGAGAGCTGTGAACTTTCTTGTAGACCCAGGGCCTAAACGCAGTCAATATTTAATATTAAACAAGAAATCAAAAACATCCACCATACAGGGAAGTCCCCTGTATGCCACCATGAGAGTGTGAAGTACAGCTTTCTCCCCCCACTGAAGCCTTCCCATGTCATATCAACAATATTAAGGTTTGTGTTAATGGTAGCATGAAAATGAGTGAGCAGAACAATAGTCTTGGTTGCTATTTTAGGTGTGCCTGGATGCCTAAACATAGCTGTTTCCTGGCTAAGGTTTATGAAGTTAGGTCCTTCCTAACCATTCATTTCTGAAGGTGGGTAATGTGATCGAGGATAAGAAAAGGAGGTAAGGAAAGCCAGGACCTCTCACTATCTCTAGCTGAAGCTATGCCATTCTGCATAAAACTGTTGGGTCAGACAGAGAAAAATAAGATAAATTACGAAGCTTAGGAGACTAGTCAGAAACTGAAGATAAGAATAGGAAAACTAAATCTATCATCCATTCTAATAAAGAAAGCCTTTTTGTAGGAAACCGAGGGGTTAAAACTTCCACAGACAATGACGGATTTGACCTTAACCCTTGGAGAGAACTCGGGTTGATGTGGTGACAGGACAGGGATTCTAAGCAAAAGAATTACAAACCTACGTTTTTGTAGCTATAAATAAGAAAGTGTATTGAGTGATTTGGTGGAGGGTTTTAAAGTATAGTGGTGTGATTTTGTAGTTTAAGCTAAGAATTTAGATGTTATAATAGAAGTATATGGGTGTACGTGACTTAGCAGGTAATTGGCAGAAAATTGACGCGCTGCAGTAAAAGTGACCAGAGGTGATAGGTTATCAAGTCAAAACAAAGTTTCGTGTTAATGGCTTATTGGACCAGAAAGTCATAAATTGCTGTGTAACCCTGAAACTCGTGACTATCTGCCATTATGGCGATTTGTTACTAAGCTCCACGAACTCTGAGACTGATACCTTGTTTGTTATTTTAAGTAATAAATCGTGTATAACCGTGATAGTCCCATCTCTTTATTGGAAAGTCCGACCGAAAAGAAGCAGAAACAGAGAAAAACCCAACACCTTTTGTCAGAAAATCATTCTGGCAAAAGCTGAGGTACTTAAGGATTTTAGGTTGTAAATGAGAAGGTCTTTATCAAATCATAATTTTCAAGGTAGTGCCTGTATGTTCATATCAATGCATTTCTGTGGTCATTGCCCATAAGGACTTCTATGATTGAATTTCTCTGAAATTAATATTCATGCAGAGTATATGCATTAGCCTGCATATCTGAAGGCTTGTACAAAAAAAAAGATTACAGTGCACTTTCTGCAAGCATTTATATCTGAAATGAATTGCAGTCAGCCAATCATTAAGTGAAAGCCCTATAATATGACTCTTATGATCAGACACATGAAAGTGATACATATCCTTCTGAATTGCAAGCAGGCATAAGCCAAGTGGTTGAACTGCAGAAAAACACAGGACAGTCAAGAGTGTTCTCCAATCAAACAGGATTTTAAATGTATTTTTATTCACATTCATTTGTTATATATTATGATGCTCATCTTTCAACAAGAATTTTTAAAGCATGAAATTATCCTTGTGACAAAATTAATTGGTCTTTGCCAGGAGCCTGCCCCACCACTATTTATGTGTTCCTCCTGCGCAGAAGTACAAGAATTGAAAATGCTGAAGTGCTCATACAGGGTAATGAGACTTTTGGCTGAAATACCTGTTTTATGAAAAGGAATGCTTTCTTCTCTGTTAGGTGTGATGCCAAGGAGAGTTGTAAGCAGAAGCCTAAACATTTCCAAGATGTCTGTAGTTTAAGAATAAGGACTTAGGGTAATAGATCCCTGAGTCTGAATAAAACAGTGCTTAGAAAACTGAGGAGCATTTACCTTTGAGATGCCTGATTTTTCCCTCTCCTCTCAAGACTGGATCTTGAGGTAGAAGTAAACAAATTTCCATACGACCTTTCCTATATCTTACTGTTAAACATCATGTACTCAGCACTAGGAACCAGAATCCAGGATAATTACCAAGAAAAAAGGTTTCAAAATCATGAAGTTTGTTTGTAATTTAAATACATCAGCTCACAGTCTGAGTCTGAGTCCTTATAGGCAAGTCTTCAGATTTTCTAAATAAGAGAACTCCTCTACACCAGAATCTTGGGGGAAAGATTGATTTGTCACTTATTTGCTTACATTGCATGTTTCCAGGAGCAGGCAGCAACCTTAAGAAGAAAAGTTAAATGTCAGTGACTCAATAGCTGGTAGTATGTTGTTCACATAAACTAGAAATAGGAATAGAAGAAATAGAAGAAAAGGTTTGCAGTAAAACCTTGTAGTAAACAAGACTGAAAGATCCCTAAAATGTACTATGAGCACCACTGAAACTTGGTGACAAGGGAGATTTTAACATCAGGGAACCAAATATCCATCCTTTGCCATAAGGAAAGTGTGGCTAGGAGGGACACAGATATCACCCACAGCTGTGCTTGAATTTTGTTTGTCCCTCTATTTACCCTTGAAATCAATAATGCCTGCTCTGTGTGGGCAATAGCTTCCAGGTACCAAACTGTTCCATCAGCAGCAGAGATGGCTGCTCTGGAAGAAAATGGTGATGAAATAGAAGGAGCTGACACCTGGGCACCAGAAGGGTTACTGTGATTTCTCTTAATGTTGTGTGTAGAGATACCTGAAATAAGATTTAATAAACATGAATGTGGGTTTTTTCATTTTGCTAGGGTGTGAGTGGTGTGTCTAAGGAGAGCATACAAAGAGGCAATAATGCACTTGTAGCTCAGACCTACTGGAATCAAACTTTGAATGGGTATTCCCCATGGACTGCAGTCAGACCTGAGCCTCATCCTCTGAGGGTGGCTGATCTTCTCCTGTACCTTGTATTGAACTACACAGCACAGTGCTGGGTGACCCTTCAGAGCAACAGTGGCAGGACCTCAGGAGGAGAATACATTCGTTCTTAAAAAGCTTGTAGGTTACTTTTGAAGTAAGGAAGAAGGAAGGAAAATCTTTAAAAGACTCAAAAAACTGTGCATCAGAAGACTTGAGAAGATAATATGGCCGACAATTTCTGAAACATACAGAAAATCTCTTTGAAAAGTCAAATATTTCTTTGTACTTCAAGTTCTTTTGTCTTCAATGAAGAAGGTACATATGCTGAAAGCAGAGGGATAAACCGTAAGATCCCAAAAGAACAATACCAGAGAATCTGAATGTATTTGAAGCTTTCCTTAAAAGGTGACTTGGAATATGAGATAGCATCTCAATGATCCAACAGTGAAAACTCCTTTTGTACTTTTCACCTTCCCTTCTCTTGAATCATGTCCCTGATGCCTCAAATCAGTTGCTCTTGCCTTTACAGGAAAATTTAGATTTGTGTATACTTGGAGTTCTGTATGGGCCTGGATTTTATAAGACACAAATGCTCTAAATTTTTAACATATGTTCAGCTAACCTTTGTTACCTGAAGATGCTCAGAATATTAACAGACAAGAATTGACAGAAGGAAAAAATGGGCTATAGAAACTTTTGAACTTTGTTACCTGAATCTAGAACAGTGATATAAGAGAATTTTGGTCTTCTTTGTTTAAAAAATACAGAGTCTCATGGTAAAAATTCACTTTGTTTTCTATGTTCTTATCAAGCAGATACAGAAATGATGATGAACTAGTTGCAATATATCCTGTCGTACTTCTGCTCAGTGATAGGGGAAAGGGAGAGGAAGGAGGACAAGACAAAGCCTGCAACCATTTTTGCAGATCAGGTGTGCTCTTTTAAAGCAAAGGCTCAAGCAGTGAAAAACAGTGAATAGAAACTGAATGAACTGAACCCTAAATAAATAAAATAAATGAAAACCAAACAATAAATTACAAATAAATAGAATTAAGTAGAGGGGACATGGACAGATACACTGAATAAACTATGTAAAAACAGAGGACGCATAAAGAGAGTGATATTAAAGAGGAAGAAAACAGAAGGCAGACTGTTTTAAAATTGATAGGTATGTATAACAAAACCTCATTAAGATTTTATGGACTTTCACAAGAGAGACCAGTTCTTGAACTGTGAAGCTCACCATTCCTGCAATCTGCAGGAGCAGCTATTCTGCCCAAAGTAAGTTCGATATAGTATTGGCCACTAGGATAAGACTGCTTGAATTTGTGTTTAAAATATCTTCATAAATTGTCACATGACAGAAGTGATCTCAGCAAAACAGCTAGAGCTAGCAATAGAAATAGATCTGAGGGGTCAATTGAAAGTGCAGGCTGTTGCAATACCCACTAAGAAATAGTCTTATATGTAACAAGCAGAAATGTCATTTTAATCATCTGGGAAATGAATACAGTTAATGTGTGAACTTAAGACTCCTTTAGATGATGATATCTTGTTTACTGGGGATAAAGATGTTTAAGAAGATACCTTCTTAAGAAGTGCAGTTCACATTTGTTTAATGCTTAAGTTGAAAAAATACCAGATAACATTCTGGGGGAAAAAAAAAGAAAAAAACTAGATTCAAGAGCAGAAAACATGATAATGAAGAGATGGATTCTGTTTTAACATTCAAGAAAATCTAATATTTTAACTTTAAAACTCAGAAAATCAGAAAGTCTTCACCTTTTTCTGGTATGCTTCCCCTCCCCTCTACAATTGGATGCTTAACTACTGTTGTGTTTGAAGTGTCTAAAATAGGATGTCTTGGGATCTCAGGTTTAATCTTTCTAAAATGAACATTTTGTGATGTTTTCAGATGATATTCCAAACCTGTATGCAGGCTTTGGAAGAAAACTTTGGAAAAGAAGACTTTCTTTTCAGTTATTTTAATTCTTGCCTAGTAGACTCTTATGCTATTTTCTTAACACAAAAGGTTTTCCATTTTAGAGAAGTTCCTTGCCTTTTATTTCCCAAGGCTGCATGACCACGAGCTATCGTGCTAACAGATGTGGTTCACTGAGAGCACGTAGAGATGTGGTTGGGTTCACATGTCTACAGAAGAACCTCTGAAGCCAAAATGCTGTAAGGAGTTATTTTGGAACCATTCTTTACTTTGGACCAAATGTTTCAAGATAATATTTTTCAATTTTTCCTAACAATGTATTTCTGAAGATGTAGTTCAGTTAAAAGAAAGGAGTCAATGCACTGAATATTAACACACAATGTATTAATGGTATTGTCTTAGGCTATATTTATTTGGAAGGTCAATTCATTACTAGTTGAAATGCTAATATGTAAATATTAAACAAGAGGCTTCAAGGGTAATACTATAATTTCTGATTAATAACAGTGTTACTAATGGGCTTTAATTAACTACAATGTGTGGTTCCTATAGCTCGAAGGTCTGACTTCTAAGCAAATTATCTTCAGTAAAGTCCAAGGCAGTGCCGGATATAAATTTAATTCATTAAAATGCTACACTTAATGAGAAAAAGGTTATTCTACAGAATTCAGACTGAGTGCACATATTAGCTTTACAACTGACAAACCTTTTCTAATCTTGCAATAAGTTTTTAATATTAAGTTCTCTGAAATGCATTCCTCCTCACTGTTATTTCAATGAAATGAAAATGCATGAATCAGAAGTAAATCAGAGACACAAGTGCGGTTCTCCCTCTTCTTCTAGAAACCCTTCTTGAAAGTAGCAATACATGTGGTGAGAAGGAGGAGGGGTTAATACTGTACTCCCACGGTTTATGAGATCACCTAGGGACTCTCTAGCAGAGGCAGGATTTGCAGGACAGAAGAGTGTAAAGAGAAAACACAGAGCTACTTGACTTTTGCCAGCCTGATTATAACCTTGATACTGTTTTGAAAGCTTGACATGTTGAAGGAGCCTGGCCCTGCAGTCCCTGGTACCACCACTGTTCAATAGTAGCACGATGCCATGATGAAGATTAATGTCTTCAGATTAACTTGTGTGTTTAGCCAATGATACGCATGGAGTGCTCAGCAAATACACCTCCACCCAGTGATATAGCTCCAGGAGACATCTAGTCTGTTCCGGGCCAGTTGGATTTTTATGATTCATGTATGCTTTCTAATACAGGATGAGATAATTGGATCAGTAAAATGGCCAGAGAATGAGGTACACAGTCCCTTTCCCAACCACAGATGGAAAAATCCCTTTTTGGCATTGGAATAAATTTGTGTATCAAGAAGCAAAGGAGCCCAGAAATGCTCTCAGGCTATGAACCAATTTGACTTTTGGGAGCAGAGACTGTCAATGAATACAAATGCGACAACACCATCAAAGCACTGCCTACCTTCCTATCTCTAGAATCCCTGTGTATAGATTTAGGCTTAACCAGTGGCTTCAAAGCCACTTGCTGATTTTAGCCAGACAGTAAGACAACTCAATAACTGGGATCTGCCATAATGGATTTTCAACCAGATGGCAAACAGAACCAGGTGGCCAGACCTTAAACTGGGCGGCAGAAACATGTCTTTAGTTCCTCAAACTCGCTGGATCCTGTCCACAATCACATAAGACCTAGACTACTTTCCAAATGGCTTCCTCATAGTAGCACTACATGTGCATTTTGAAGGAGACAAGGAGAAATTGTAATCCCTGTGTAGCTAGATAAATGTAAAAGTTCATGTAACTTGTAAACATATGGCATCTGCTTGATCTTCATGCACAGCTCAGTCCTGGCATCCCTGAGACTGGCTCTGAGGCATAGGAAACCAAACAGCAGTAAAAGATAGACAGAGTAATGCTCTACCCTGCCTTCCTGCCCAAGTGATTGCAAAATTAGAGCTTATTCTTCTATTTCCCTTCATACCTTATTTGGTGCCCCTCTATTTGCTGCCTATCAATACTTAAGGGGTCTTATAAGAGAGATGGGAACAGACTGTCCAGCAGAGGCTGTTGTGATACGACAAGAAGTAATGGTTTAAAACTAAAAGAGGGTAGATTCAGAGTAAATGTAAGGAAGAAACTTTCTGTGATGAAGACGAAAACACTAAACTGGTTGTCCAGAGAAACGGTAGATACCTCATCCCCAGAAATATTCAAGGCCAGGCTGGACAGGGCTCTGAGCAACTTGATCTAGTTGAAGATGTCCCTGCTCATTGCAGAGACTTTTTACTATATGACCTCTAAAGGTCCCTTCCAACTCAAACTAGTCTATGATTCTGTGATTATTTCTCAGACATCCTTAGGTCTGAGTGGTGCACGGAAAATAAATGAACTTTAACATGATTGCCTTTACATGAAACACTGATCCAATTGATAATGCATTTCACACTGGAAAACAGCTTCCTGACACTCCTACAGAGCAAATGGTCATATTTTGAAACTATATTTTGGTATCTACAGTTGCAATATTTATACCTCTGCGCATCACTTCTATTTCCAGAGGAAAATAAAGATATATTTCTGAAAATCTGACTGATATTGAAATATCTTGAGAAACTTGGTTTTACTGGGATAACAAACGTTATCTCTCTTTCCGCCACTACACAATTAGCAACTTTTAATGACAGTAGTTGACAAGGAACACAATCTCGGAAACAGATGGCCTGTTTATTGTGCTGTTGCTTTCCTCCTAGTCAGGTTAATTTGGCCCAGATGTCTTTTTAAGAGCTCCTTTGAGAGACACCTGCTCTCGTGTTCAAGCTGCAAGAGTTTTCTGAGAAAGAGATAGGCTGAGAAGAGAAAGGCTGGGATAGGCTGTGAGTAGGGAGAGACTTAAGAAAAAAGGATAATTTTTAAAAATATGTTTAAATTCCTGTTTTCTACAGCACTTTGCAGAGTTAAGAGAAGAGCTAAAATTCGTTTATGTTCTCTCAGTCATGTGCTCTTTCCTGTGGTCACTTCCGCCTGCTATCTCAGAGTTCCCCAAAGAAAACACTCTCATATAGTGGACAGCTGGGTGGAAACTACTCATTTTTGTGGGAATAAATTCATAAGTGAGGAACAGCAAGATAGGTGGTGATAAAGCATGTATACAAGAGAGGATGTTTATGGAGGCAGTATGCTCAGATTACTTAACCTTGTAAGTCAAAATTCAGGTTGAAAAAAGGTGGTAGGCAAGGGAAAATGTGTCCATGTGTTACAGCATTCTCTAAATCCAAGCTGAGAACTGCAATAAATTAAGAACAAACCTTCCAAAAACCTTCATAAGACACTGAGCTGCATTTTTAAAATGATTGATAAACAATTACAAAGCTGCTGTCACACCTCTAGCATCGTAACTCAATACGTGTGCCTAGAGTACTGTTTAAATCACTGATTCATGGCAGGAAAAATAAATGTCTTGATTCTCCTATGGCACTGAGTTTTCCTCTATTGCTTCATTTCTACCTAGAGTATTCTCCCTCAGCTCTTTGAACACTGACTAACAAGCTAAGGAAGTTTCTCACCTACAAGCTAGAAAGGAATGGCTGGAAATCTCTGGGTGTGTGTTCTCAAGGGGCAACTTAATTGCTAATTCACAGGTGCCAATTGCACCACGGAAACCCTGGTCACTGAAGTGAATTTAGAACCAGCCTCTTGATGAAAATATTTACAGCTTCTTCCAGAGAAGCATGCAAAGAAACATGACATTTTGGGGCTAATATTTAGTGCTCAACAGCAGCTGGCAAATCGCTCTCATCTGATTTGGCTGGCTGCTTCACATTGGAAATCGATAGCAGATTGGAGAGAATTCACTCCATCTATTAGGTACAATATTAAAAAAAACCCACCATCACTGAAGTCAGAGATTGCATAAAACCCTCATTTGAATGTGGGTGCAGTTTCAAAAGCCAAGTTACAGCCCAAACACAACAAGTCTGTAATTCACATCTAGCTGCTACACAAGAGGTGATGAAGTATATTTAGTCATCTAGTGTGCAGCTGCTGTTGTAATTCTGGAAACTATTGCGGAGCTAATGGCATTAGTTTGTTAACATGTTCTCAGATTAAAGCACATCGTAGTTTGGCTAGCACACAAATGATGCAGCAAATTGGTGCCCTCGATGCAGCAGCAATGAAAAGACCATACCAAAAACATGCCAGATCTGAACTGTTGAAAGTTCCAGGGAAATGCATTACGGAAAGGAACATATGGGACCCTAATATCTTTTGAACAAATTTACCCTGAGCTCAGAAAACTTGTGTTTGAATCTGGTGAAAAGAGAGGGCTGAGCGATGAGGGTTCTTCTTTCTAGTTAGAAAAAAAAACCCTAGTAGAGCTGTTTGATAGAAGAAAATTGATCTTATCAAAGCCCTAGGAACTAGCTTCCCAAAGTACAGAAGACCACCATTTTGATGGTGGCCTTACCGCTGAATTTTTGCATCCACAGTCGTCTGGAATATTGTGAATGGAAAAGAGTAGGTTTCACAACCAAATTCTACTCAAATAGCCAAAGAAATATTTTCTTCCACTCAGGAAGAAGAAAATCATATGGGGAAATTAGATTGTCCAGAGCTGTTGTATCCAATACTTCATCAAGTTAAATCCCACTCTAAGCAGGAGGCTTGGAGTCATGGCTGAAGTTCTTCTCCATCTCGAGCTACTTTGCTATTTGATTGATTCCTAGATACTTTGTGCCAAAATAGTCAGGATTTAAGATTTGTGTTCACCCTTAATGCCACAATTGTCTTGGATATTAGAAGGGGAAGGGTATGTCTAATTTATCTTGATCTTAATGCACTCACTATGAATTCAGTCAATGAGATTAAAGCCAGCCCTGCTTAGCCCTTATATCTGTCCTTTGTTTCTTTTTAGAAAAATTTTCCTGCAGAAGCATCAAACTTAGAAAGGTCTGAAACTTAGATAACAGTAACTCATCCAAGTCATTAGGGACATCAGACCCATTTATTTCACGGAGCTTTGAGAAGCACTCCTTCAGATCTTTGGAAAGTGAAAATGGTGAAAGGCCACTATGGTGATCAAACATCAGGACGGACAACAAGAAAATGATCTGGCATGCTGAAAACTCTCAGTTAACTCAAGATTCAAACTGCACTTTTGTGGTGCAAAGATTTTATTGTTTGGAATAGTGTTATCTTGAGTTCTGTTTGCATTTCAATATAAAGTAGATGCAGACAATGTTTTTCAGTGAGTTTATATAATAGATCATTTGTCTGTTTCCTTTCTCTTGGAGCTTCATATTTTTTCAAAGATAAGTGTATTCAATATTTTCTGAAAAAGAGCAAAAGAGATATGGAAATAGGGAATAGATCAAAGACTTGAATGAAGCAGGCTGTCATTTTTTTTCATGTTCAATTGCCATAAAATTTACTGAATGTTAAGTTGCTAATTTTATTTATGTACTGACCTGTTATTAAAAATATAAGATTAACTCCAGCATTGAGTAAAACAACATGTGGGTGTGCACTCAGTAAGTAAAACTAACCAAACAAAAATGGCTACATAAGCCATATGCTGCAGCAAAAAAGTCACCACAGTTCAGAGAAGCCTCCTATGCATGCCATCAGCTGTTCA
Organism: Rhagologus leucostigma; assembly: GCA_013397725.1. NCBI lineage: Eukaryota > Metazoa > Chordata > Aves > Passeriformes > Rhagologus > Rhagologus leucostigma. The sequence goes on along the minus strand of VZTD01005601.1, from coordinate 1,596,249 downwards.
TTCTGTTCTCTTGCAGTCTAGATTAAAATCAATTAAAAAGTAGCTTCAAAAGAACCTTTATCCTTTCACATGTTTTGAATGATGCCTTAGGTTGTAACTTTTATATTTTTCAAATCCTGTACTGCCTAGTGTGTAACTCTGCAGTTTCTTGTGGCCTCTAAGCTGCTGTTCTTTCACGCTGGTTAGATGTAACAAACCTATCTAGGTTTCCACATCAAAGACACCAGGCCCCAGAATGTTTTAACTAAAAGCCTCTGAAGGGGGGAAAAGTTGGGGTAATTACATCATGAACTGAGGTTATAATTGGAGAATTAACCCTGATATTCAAATGAACCAAACTTATGAAATTGTGAAGAATTCGTGACCCAAGGTCCATCTTGGGTGTAGCCTTTTGACTGCCCAGGGTGTACTTTTGAAGGCCCTTCAAGTAAATACCTACCTTTTATTCTCTTATTCTTGTCTAGTTTCTGTGTTTTAGATGGCCACCTCAGGCATCATGATCAGTATTTGTGTTCTGAGTCTTAACTCTGTTGTCGAAGCTCATTGATTGCAGTCGTTCAGCTGGCAAATAAGGCAACCTCCGGGACGTTTAATCTGCTTTATTAGGGCACTTACCTAATATTTTTACCTGCACATTTACATTCTTTACAGTGCTGATTTGTAGAGCTCTCTTCTGAGTCTGAGCACATCTTCAGAGTACAGCTTGTGCGCCTGAGCAGAGCCTTTGTGCACTTTGTGCATATTTTCGTAAACATAATTAGAATGGATTTTCAAAATTAGTTTCAAATTATTTGTTTTCAGCATAAGAAACCATAAAAAGGTTCTGTTCTGCTGGCTGAAAGGAGAAAACAAAGGATAACTGGAATCCAAACTGGAAAACACACAGACTTGCAAGTACTTCCTATTTTTTAAGTGTAAGGAAAGGAAAAACATCTGGAAAGGTTGAAAGAGATGAGAAAGGATATCATCAAACTCAGTGAAGAGTCTCTAGATTCATTATCTTTTAACTATTTGTGTGTCACTAATGCATGTAGAATGGTACTGTAACTGTCTGTCTTTTTATCAGAGAGTCTAATAAATTATTCAGGGGTGAGATGAATGCAGAGAAGACTGCCTTCAAAAAATGTTCAATATCTTTATGATGCTTTGGATTAAAAAAAAAATTGCAGAGAAGGTGCAAAGGAAGTGGAACGAGCAGAAGGGGTTGGACTTCGTGGAAAAGCTCATCAACTTCCGAAAAAGACCCAGTCATAGACAGGTTCGGAAACTCTGGCATGAGTTGTACTCATTTGTAGTTCAGGTTGTTGAAGCTTGGCTGTGGATTTGAGAAACTGATGGGTTCTCTCTGAAATTTGTGAAGCCTTCACTATCCCAATACATCAAATACTACTGACAAGATTTTGCTTGTGTTCTGGAGTAGTAGTAGTAGGGGAAGACTTGACTCCAGCTTCTAAGCCTCTGGAAAACTGTTGATTTTGCTCTAGTGTTAATCTTCCTTCTGTTATGGTGATAATAAATTAAGTAGCCCAAGCAGAAATCAAGAGCACACTCAACAACAGGTGATAGTCACAGCTCTAAAAAGACAGTGGCTTATTATTGAGATGATTCACGACAGCATATTCACACTTAGGTTATAAGCATTTTGAGATGCATACCATCTGTTCCTGCATGCCTTGTCCACACTTGAGAAACTACTGTCATAATAATAGTTTTAAGAATAATGGATGATTAAATGGGTTAAGCTAAACCTTTCAACGGTGTCAGTCAAAGCCATAAAGCCCCAGAGAAAAAGCAGCTTTCAGGCCTCTTCATGCCTCAAAGATTTCAGGTTGATGCTCACAGTGGTTCTCAGAATAATAATCCCACCTGTCAACATATTTGTTTTACTGGTTTTAGATCTCCAACACGGCATCTTGTCTCAAACACAACTTTAAGAATGTTTTTAGAATTCAGCCAAGAAAGTAATTTTCATTTTTCAAGCTGCTTTGTCCCTTTCATGATTTCAGCTCCTGGGGCTTTAGAGCTTCTAAAAAATCACAGGATTCAGTTGGGCAAGGGGAAAGTACCATAATATCCACCAGAGTCCAGTATCACTGAGTCTTACAACACGAAGCAAGAGTCACTGCTGGTTGTTGTGTGGGTCTTCTAGAAACATCTCCCCCCAACAGATCTTGACAGTTTCAGAATTATAACTTAAATTTAACTGACATTTCCTAGGCAACTGCACTTTGGCAACCCTGGAGTGCAAACAAAAAACCCAAAAACACAAACAAACAAACAAAAAAGAAATTTTGCATTGAGGTAATGAAATTAATGTTTCTAGTTTCTTTTTTGTTTGGTTTTGAAGAAAGTAACAAGCAGCAAACATGAAAACTTCCAGTTTTTGAGATAACACCTGCTTGGAATTATGCCAGCCCTTATCATATGGTCTGCTTCTTATTTAAATACATTCTCCTATCCCAGGAACAATATGTTCCTTTTTTTAAAAATTTTATTTTTTGCCTGTAGCATGAGGCAATAAAAACAAATCAAATCATCTCACTTTATTCCAAAGAATGATTGGTTTCTGTAATACATTTATACATCCACACTCATATAAAAAATATAAAATTGTTGGCCCCATGACTTTCAAAGCTCTAGAGCATTTATTTTGTTCATTAAGAAGGAGTCAGACTACAAAGGTATTCAAACTGTATTGTTAAAGAAATAAAAACAAACAGTTGCTAAATGATGCATCTGTAAATGAAATTATTAAATAGACTGGTGGTTAAATGACATATAGATTTTGAAAGTCAGGGTAAAATGAACTGGAAACTCCCACCCACTCCACACCTTCACTTGCAGTATAGACATAGACTGAGTTTCACATCCATGCCTGTCAATATTCTAAGGCCTACAATTCCAACACTACACAAAGGCATTAGGTAAAACAGAAAAGAGCTGATGGAAGTTTCCCAATATTGAAAAATTCTGGTAGAGAATATGAGTAACCACCTGAGTTGAGGCAATTAACAAAATTGGGAAGGGGTCAGAAATGCAGATTCTGTGATCTCCCATGCAGAGACTGCTCTAGCTGATACCAAAATCAGAAATCGGTTTCATTGAATGTCAATTTCCCTTCCCAGATTAGCTCAGGAGAAGGGGAAATGTAAAATGTAACCGAATCAGCATAATCTCCTCCACCCAGTTGTGCCAGTGAGTAAGTTAGGATCAGCATAGCTCAGGCTGTGTTCAGACCGAGTATGGTAATTTTCAGCAGTCATTATGTGTGGCACTGATACTTGGATACCAGGGAGCAAAGTGCCAAAGGACAGCCTCTGGACAACTCTCCAACCACAGTCAGTCATGGCTGTACACAAACCAACTTTCTCAGTTTCACTGGGTGCTTCTGCACAAGCTTCCAGCCTGTGATGTGTTTTGCCTTTTCCAAACAGCCGGTTCAGAAGGTAAAGGATTATTAGAGTAGATGGCTACAAAGCATTGTAATTTTTTTTAACTGTACTAAAATGAGAAGAGATCAAAAGAGTTCATAGCACAAAGATAATTCCTTTAGCAACTACTTAATCCTGCAGTTTATTTCAATCTTCTCCACTTACTTATCCCAAAAATAAACCCTGCATTTTTCTCTGAAAATTGTATTCTTGGCATTGCTTATTCACTTTCCACTTGATCTAACCTCATCTTTAACTTTGACTCAGGTCAAATATAATACTCAGTGCTTAGAAAGTGGTTTTGGTTTGAAGTCTCAATCTGCTTTGCAAACATTAACAAAATCACTCCATTCTATTTCCAGAAGTCAAGTATTATTTGAGGACTTAAGAAGGTTACTGACAGAGCCTGGAAATGAAAACTGATGAAATCACTTCCAGGACAATCGATCTCTTAAGCAAAAGAAAACCTAGTTTCGAGGGTTTTTTTGTTTGGGTTGTTGGTTGGGTTTTTTAAGGGTGTAAGACACATTGTGCTATGGAGGAACAAAACTGAGCTAAATCACTTCTGCTGTTCTTGTAATTGAAGTGAGACTGCATACAAGTGCTAATCAGAAACCCTTCAATAGTATTCACTGGTAAAATGCAGTCTTGTCTGTTCTAGAATGTTTTGATTTTGACTTCATTCTTCCTCTAGAAGAATTTTGTAGCAATTTGATGAAAATATTAAGTATTTCATATTGATTTTCTCACTTGGTTCTCTGCTGTCTCTTTTTATTTTTAGAGAAAAGTGAACATATTTAGAATAGATGTTACCTCAGAAATACTGATTATTAAGGTTTAGTAGTCAAACATCTGGTTTAATACAGACCTTCTGACATTTCAGTATTAATCTGCTTGGGAATTCTTTTCTTCACTTCAAAATTCATAATTTATGAAAAGCAGGAAAATACCATGGCAGAATTGGGATGTCCTTTAAAATACAAATTCTACTTTAGTGAAGACCATGTACTCATTTCATTTCAAGATCTTGTAGTCAGGTCCTATAACAAGCTTGTATGTTCTTTGTCTGTTTTGATTCTAAACACATTTACATGCTGTCTCCGTTTCCAAACAGAGTCTGAATCACTTTGATGGCATACCTCACACAAAAGGAATAGAGACAGGATGGGAAGTGATGGAAGACAAAAATGAAAGTGTACATTTTTTATATTCCAAGTTAGTGAAATAACTGACTTGTCTGCTCCAGACCAGGTAAGCATTTCCCAATGGTATGTACAGGATGGTATGTGATCTTTATGGAGAACCACTACAGAATGTAGTTCATGTACAACTGTGATGTTTCCATTGGCGTATGCTAAAACTCTCTTAGCTGCTATAAAGAAAAAGTTACTTTCTATGTATTTTTAAACTTTCGGTTGAGTTGCTTAATTAATTAATTAATAATATTAATTCTATTATAGAAATATTTCTACAGTTTTTGGATGACAGTGTTTGGTTTTATAGAGATTTGTCAAATGCACATGATTTTAGTAAAGTTAAAGTGTATGCAATGAACCAAACTAGTACAGGTCTAACCCTAGTTCAGAGGTGCCAAAACAATATTGAAGTGGTGTCCCATCCAGCAAAAGCGTTCAGTCTCCAAAATTTTTACTACCTTAAGTGGGAGTTATGTTGGTTCATTCTCTTATAATTCCTACAAAACTGAAATCTTGATTACTGTGTCAAAGACTGTGCCAAAATACAAATTCTTAAAAAGAAGGGAGTTTACTTCAATTTCATATTGAAATATAATGGGTTTGTTGGTACAGAAACAGCATAGCATGATTGCTCAGTCAAAAATAAGTGAAGGAACATCAGGGCACACTTACTTAAAAAAGAAAATAGCTCAAGAATGTGACTAGAAAATATGAAAATAAAGAGGCATGTCAGCCACTTGAGACATTTCTGGAAGCAAGTGGGTCAGGCATCACCAAAACATATGGGATCAGTCTTAAGTGTGAGGTATTTATAATCAAGAGATGAGCTTCACAGTGCCTCCTCCCATGTTCACCAGGGATCACAGTGTGACTGGAACTGACACACTGATTTTTAACAGTTGCATGATGCACAGTGCATTGAAATACAGCAGGTACAGATATGTGTGGGAAGATTGAATGCAAACCTAAATGGTGTGATTTTTTTAACAAAGTGCTAAATACTCACAAATGTCCTGAGACTTGATGATGTTTAAAAACTTGGATCGGATAATGAAGGCACCTGATTTTACAGGCACAGGAGTGGATGCCAGTTCTCTAAAAATATCTCTAATACTTCTGCTGACATATTTGGAATAGAAAAAATACATGAGGTACTCCCTTGCAGATACCTAAAAAGATTTGCACATGAGAGTATGTCAGGGATTTTCTGCCCATCTCCAGTTTTTCTACAGTCACCCTTCCCAGGGTTAATTCCCTTTTACATCAATGGCTTTAAAGTCAGAACAGCCTTTTCTCATTTAAATTTTTATCCAGTTTGGAATCATTGAAAAGTTAATTTTTAAAGGTCATGGTTTATCAGATTAGCATCACGTGCACACAGTCAGATATGAGGTATCCAGAGAGGTAGCAACACTTAGGAAAGGTAAAGATTTCTATTTTAATCTTGACCCTGACATGTCAATAATCCCAGCTAGAGACCAACTAATGCTCAGATAGGGAGGAGCAGAAGCAACAAAAGTGCACAGTCTTGACAGAATTTATGGCCCAATGCAAGACTCATTTTAGTGCTGAAACACTGGTTTTCCCAAATAAAACAAAGTCTGAAAAAAAAAGTAAGGAAGCAAGCAAGAAGAATAAGCCATGTTCATCTGCAGGTAGAAGACCACAAATGGAAGATTTGTATTCAGGTACTAAAAAGGAATAGAAGAATTTCTAAACAATAAATAGAAAAACAAGTGTGACTATTTCCTTTTTGTGTTATCCTGTGACACCAAAATAGGCATATCAACTGAGCCCATCACCCTACAGGATGATTGGTAGTTTATATGCCAATTTAGAATTTGAGAGCTTATACTGTCTGTACAATTCCATGTGCAAAGCTCGGTGCTGCTCATAATGCCCTTTGATATTTTGCAGGTCTTGTTCGGATATTGGGGCAGCGACATGGATATCTGAGGGTCCCTTCTGGGTGACCTCACTTTGAGAGTAATAAAGCATGGAATGACAGCGCACATTACCCGCAGGTATGCCCAAGGTCTTTGGGAGCAAATCACTAACACAGGCTGCAAGGAGAGGTGCTCCCCCTTGCAGAGTATAATGCTTTGGATGGTGGAGATAAACTGCTGGTTTCTTTTTGTCTCCCGAGCTCGTGTACTCCCAAAACTCTATTCCTTGGCCTGTTGACACTGTTAATAGCATTTCCATATAATTCACAGAGGTAGATTACCTAAAGGTGAAAAATAGCTTTTCCATTCAAGATAATTTTTGAGACTTTGCTTCTTTCTCTGTGGGATCTTAGTATTAGCTTTCTCAGAGGCAATCTTAAGCTGAGTGCTTTGAGAGATATCCAGATAATTTCAGCCTCCAAAAGAAAAATTCCTTGGTATCAACACAGTGTGAATAAAAGGTCTGGGGAAGAGGAGAAGCCCCATTAGAAGAGTTTGATTTTAGTAAGAGGATGATGAAGTTAATTAAACTCAGTGTCCATGAGCAAAAAGAAGAAGAAAGAGCTTTGGGGTTTTTCCTTTAGCTTTGCTCCAGCTGTTCCTATCTCCAAGCCAAATACATGAGCCAAAATGATGCAAGCTGGCAGCTTTTTTATAGCAAGGGGATCATCTGTTAAATGGTTAGGTTGGTTTTGTTTTGCCATAATAAGATGGGGAGTATAGTTTCTAAGTTTTCAGCAGGAATTGAGCCAAAAGTTCTCACTGCTTTTTTAGCCTCTCTTCATTTTGCTGCCCATAAATTATACAGTGAAATCCCCCTCTCTCAGAGCTACTCTCATGTCTGAGTTAGTCATCAGTTTCTTCTTTGCCTGCTCCAACTTTAAGCTTTCTAAGCACCTTGTGAGTTCCATGTTTTCATTAATAAGGTGACTATGCTTTAAAAAAATTCACCTGTTTGTGTCCTAGAAAATAGGCATTTGTGCATGCAAATTAGCTAATAATTGGCCAGGTTTTAAATAGGTGCTAAGATCCAAAATTTAATGGGAACATAACAAATCTTTTACTATTTCACCTAGCATTAATTCTTTCCAGGCCACCCACTTTTCAAAGATTCAGACCAGGTGCCTCAAAAGACAGGTACTGTCTGTATTCTACACTAATCGGACTAGTGAGTTTGCACTTAGGCTCAAACTCTCCCGGGCATCCTCAGTGATTGTCTGTTGAGATTGTCACAAACTTGGCTTGTTTCTGAAATAAGTCCTTTGGAGAATTGTCTCACACTTTGTACCATTCCTGTGGGTAGTGTTGTTGTTCTCAAGAATTGGATTTGTTACCCAGTGTGCAACAAGCCAATAATTACACACTCAGGAGTTACATTGATTATTTATTTTAGAGCTGTGCAAGCCTGAGTGCTCAGTGGTATTCCACAAATCAAACACGGCAACTCTCAAAATTTTTACTATTTAGACATTTTAGGAATTCGTGTTCATTGGCTGCAAGTTACATAGATAGTTCTCTTATTAATTAGCATTCTCTCTTCTATTAGTTAATGATTCTCTCACTTCTCATGCTAATTAGTCCACATGCTCAGTCTTTCTCTTCTTTTGGGTCAGTGGGTTTCTTGGGTTGGTTGTCTGTGAGTGGGTGGTCGCGATCTGCCCCTGCTGGAATTACCTTTTACCCTGTTGGAGCTGATTCCAGCACAACTGCTGAGTTGGCTTTATGAGTTTCTTTCTTATCTTGTGAGTTCTGCCAGATGTCCTTGCAACCTGTAAATTCTGCATTCTTTGTGTCCACAGTCAGTGGGCATCCTTCTTCCCAAGCTTTGTTAACCTCTCCCTAGGTCCCAGATCACTGAAGCATGTCCAGGCCTAAACCTTAACAGGGCAATACTACCAACATGTAATTTGCTTTTCTAACACATGCACATCACTTAGAGCTTGTTAGCTGCTATCTGTTTCATAGATTAAATCTCTGTTCTTGTTGATTAGGCTTCAAAGTATACAACGATCAAATGTTACAGAGCATCTTTTCTTAAGAAAATTTTACGTATTCCACTTTTTGAAGCAATGTCAACACGTCACAGGTGCTTAGCTGACAGGTTAAGTAGCCATACATTATCCTTTTAACTAAATCATGACACGAACTGGTTGGCATTGTTTGGAAGTTTTAAATCACTCTATATTTAACATCTGGTTCTCCAGAGACCTGAGAAATCCTTGAAAAGGCTGAATGTGCTGAGACTTACTCAACTGAAAGAGAATTTATATATTTAGTTTTGTCCTGCATGCTCTTGGCCCCATAAACTGATTTGATGCTAAAAGAAATTCCTCACATCAGAGGATTTCCTGCTCTTTTACTTCAAAATGCGTAAGGTCAAAATAAATCAGGTCTGTGGTCTGCCTTCTGTCTCTTTCTCTTAATGAGCGTTCCACTCCATCTATGCTTTGTTTGACCAACACAGTTTCATCTCAAGTTGGAATTAACAATCAGCACCTCACTTTCCCACATTTGCCTTTCCTGCTGATTCACCTCATTCTGACACACTGAAATCTGAGGAGTTTCAAGTGCTAAAACACTGAGTGGTAGCCTCCAACAGCTGCTGGGAGAAATGCTGCAGCTGGGCTCTACTTTCAAATACCAACCATTCAACCAGCAGCTGTACAACGAACAAATTAATTCATTAATTAGTCTCTAAGGTTTGCACAGCAAGGGACCTAATTCAGTCTTAATTGGGATCATTCCCCAGGTTAGTAATAGACAAGAAGAAAATCAGGAATTCCACAAAATTCTCTTCCTGTCCTAAGCTGCAATAGAAATCAACAAAATGGAAATTGTATCTCAGACTGAGAAGCTGGTTGGAGGAATCTAGAGGAATAAGGAAATTCTGCAAGGATGGCAAGAGAGAAAGGTAACTTCTTGTACCCCCAGCTGTAAATAACCTAGGTAGCAGATTGGTTTGCAGTCTGACACAGGAGATCAAGCCATTTCTTAACGCCTCTTTAAAAATCAGAGTCGCTTACAGTTGAAAGAAATGAATGGAGGTATTTTGCAGGAAACCGAGAGATAACTTTAACCCCTACAAACTACGCCAGCATTCGTTAGGGTTCTGGGAAAGGAATCGTGATGAAATGGCAAAAAGTCTGTGCACAAAGTTCTTCAAACAGCTGGAGTTCTAACAAAAGCTACTGAAAAAAGGAAAAGTACTTCTCACCGCTGAAACTATAAAAATAAATCAATCAATCAAACCAACAAAAAACCAGGCAGTATCCTGAGAGTGCCTAAACAGTAAGTTTTGACAAAGTGGAAGTGCTGGAAGACAAGGGTATAAATAAGGAAGGAGGAGTTCTTTCCACACAATCTTCACTTTGAGATTTTCCACAAACCTCCTAGTTACCCCGTGGTTTTGTTTCCAGTTATGTAAGACCAAGATCAATGAGACATGGATTCTGGAAAGCTACATCTATGAGAGTTAATGAAGAAAGTCTAGATAATAATACCTAATATCAGCAAAAGTGCAGCATTTCATCAAGAGCAAACTCAACTTTCAGCCAAACCTTCACTTAACCTCACAAACTACAGAAATAAACATAAACAGCATAAATAAACATAAATAACATAATTAAAATCTGAGTTAGTTTTCTCTCATTCAGGTCATTGCTGAAAACATGGCCCATTTTGGAAAAGGAAAGTAGAGAGGTTCTGGGTGCTACTTTGAATACTTTTTTTTTTTTGGAATGTTAATGGAAGCTGGAGGCTGTCAGCATAATGTGAAAAGGAATCCCATTGTTAGGAACTCACTGGCTTCCACATCAATATTTATAATATATTACTAAGCCTATACCCTTGCTGATTTCACATCAATGCTCAACCTTTTCAATGATAAATTAATCATCCATCTTGAAGTACTGCAAAGTAATCTAGGAAGTTTATAAATAACTCCTTCCATCAGATTCTTAGATCATACAATATCATCAGGACCAGTACAGTCATGCCAACATTAGATTTGGCTTGTAACCCCTGCCTCAAGGGACAAACAGAGTCAACTCCATGGTACAGCAAAAGACTGATCAAAGAGATCAGGACAGAGGAAGCTATAAACAACCAGGTTATAAACAAGTGGATTGTTTGGATTGGTTCCTTTCATTTTTCTGTCACAATTATTATTAATGATTCCTCAATCCTAACACTGTGACAATGGAGAGACTGTCACTCCATATGAATCTAATGTGCTATACAGCTAATACTATTTGAGAATTAATCCAAAAGCAGAGAGGCAACCCCTCGTGGCCATTCTGTGTTATATGTGCTTATTTTGTCACCTGTATCAGAGAAATTGCAACTCTCCTTTTCCCCATATCCCCAGATTTGTATAACTTCCTATCATAATTTCAAATGTGCAGGGCTGCAAGATCAATTCATGATGCAAATCCATAATCACATTCATTTTTTGCAAGGTTGGCCTTGACCTATAACGTATAAGGTATATTCAGTCCACTGGAAGGAAGGAAGGAAGGCAGTTTAGACAGTTTAGTTTAGGTTATTGTTAGAGAGGACTGTTTGTACAATGAGAAAGGAGGTGCAGCTCTACTTTTTTCCTTGGATTTCTTCCCTACATTCAGCCGATAAAGCTGGTTACAGTCACTGCAAACTGATAGCATCACCAGCATTTTTAAACATGTCCAAGTAAACAGTACTCAATAATAAAATAAAAGGAATAAATAAAAGGAATAAAAGAGGCAGTTAATTTGTGTGATGAGGGAGCAGTGGTATCAACCTGAAAGCATTCAAGTTCCAGAGATGGAGAGGTAAACATGGAGTGGTTAAAACACTGACCCAGGAACCAGAGTACAGCACAAGAACCCAGAGTAGGTTATAAGGATTCAGCATAAGGTGTTCTTCCCATCCTTTATTTGTCATTATCTCTTTTAGGATTGTCTTTCACTATCTGTTCTCATCAGAGAGCCCCAAGCACAATGGTGTTCCTCTTGTAGCCTCTTAACGCCTATACAAAAAGTAAGAGGCTTCAAGTCTTCTTGTAGATTCAAATCAGAAATATATCAGCAAAAGTTGTAAGAAAAACCTATCCTGACATGAATGTTTCCTGGAGAAAGAAATTAAGATGGCACTTCAGAATCTTTCATCAATGCCAAATTCCCTTGCACTAAATTCATGACTTACAGTGTGTTGTTTCAAGACAGCGTGAATAATGAGATGAAGATTTTAGATATAAATGTATGCCTAGTATTTATTTTTATCCTCAAAAAAAGTAATAGTAATCTCTTTCAAAGCTAAATTGGAATGATTGACCATCCATTGAGAACACTGTGATTGATTCATGTAATGAAAGATGTAGTGAGAGGAAGAATTCATCAATGATGAAAGGAGGTAGAGCCTATCCTGCAAACATGGAACCAGCAGAAGAAACACAAGGTCAGAATATTATTCAGATTACTTTGATGAGGCTTGTAACTCAACCTGTTACAAAAGGATGTACCTGTTAAAAGATGCTGTGTACCAACTGTTTTAGGATTTTAGGAAGAAAATTTTTACTTAGAGTATGGTGAGACACTGGAACAGGTTGCCCAGAGAATTTGTAGATGCTCCATCTCTGGAATTGTTAGAGGCTGAGTTAGATGGGGCTTTGAGCAACCCTAGTCAAAGGTGACCCCGTCCATGGCAGGGAGTTTGGAACTACACAATCTTTTAGGTGCCTTCCAATCCAAACAATTCTATGATCTTATACTGCTTTTGAAATGAAACATCTACATGATAAAGATGTGAACTCCATGTACTGCTGGTTTCTGAAAGATTTAACCCATGTTTTAGTAATATTCCCACACCCTCTCCCTGTTAACTAAGATGGACTTTTCACAGTAAAATCAATGGACATTTCTATCCTCTAATAGTGACTCTCTTCCTGAAGTTTCAGTGAAGTATTTGGAGATATACCTATGGTTGGCATTTCACTTTACAAATATTTTTTTCTTGTTTAAGTTTGTACTACTGGCCAAAGAAAAGGGCAGGGCAAAACCACATAACAGAATACTTCATCTGGTCTGTCTATGAGTGGTATCTCATAATCTTGATTTATAAAAATGTTATAAAATCCATCAAAATCTTTGGAGTTCACTTAGACTCACCTTCGCCGTATGTGAAGAGTCTTTCTGGCTAATACCATCCAATGGAAGACATCTTCTCGTCACTTCTCTGCATTGAGAGGAATGTTCTTTAGTTTGAGGGTTTTTTTTACTACTTTGACTAAATGTTTTGGAGCTTTGTACCAGTGATCCCAAACCCCAGACTTTAAAAGCTTTAAAAACTCCAGAGCCAGCAGCGTAGAATGCACTGATTCAAGGCAGTTTCTTTTCAAATAATTATTAACTCTGAGCAAATGTTAATAACAGGAATTGAAAGCTCTTTTTCATCTTCCCACCTCCCCATCTCTCACAATAATAACTGGCTGCATCACTTTCCAGGTACTATCTCTTGTATTTGACTGAATTATTATAAGATCTTTGAATCCTTTGGATATTTAAGCTCCCTTCCAAAGTTATTACAACATGCAAATACCAGACTGATTTTTCTGTTGCACCACAACTTGCATTTCAGATCAACTGTCACCTGATCTCATGAGTTAATTAAAGGGTGTGAAATGAACAGATTATTTTCATTTATTATGAATTCCTATTCAATAATTTCTGACTGAGCTTAGAGGAACTGAAAACTACTACCACTTTAAAAGTTACCATGCTGTGTGCCATTTGAAGGTAAAGTCTCCAAGATCTTTCAAGGCAAAGTTTATAGGGTTGAGCTAATTATGTTTTATTTAAAAAATCCTTCACCCAGAATGTCCTCTGACAACACAGATGGGAAGACTTGCAGGAGCATCCTTACTGTCTTCCTGACCACACAAAGTATTATTTTTCTGAAATAAAGGTGCGAAAACAGAGGTCCTGAACCTAGGATCTGGGAAGTATTCCTGTATCCCACAGTTTAGATGTAAGCTGTGTAAGCCAGTTTGACATGTAATAGCAAACCCAGCAGTGAGTCATAAGCTAGTTTTGACAAAAAGCTCTAACTAGAATTGTATGATTTGGAATAAGAAATAAAGGTCACTGTTACTTCTGTTCCTCATATTTATATTAGAATGTGTATGATACCTATACAGGGACAGCAAGGTCATCAGTGGGATGCAAAATCTGGCATGAAAGGCATAAATCCTCACCACTTGACCTGAAAGAGAAAATCTACTAGATGCACTAATAGCAGGCTTTTCTAATTCACTAGGACAGCCTTTGGAAGCAAACAAAATCACATGCACTGAACCAAGAAAAAAACCACACAAGCTCTGCTGAGGCATTCACACTGGGCCCTGAAGACTCACAGGTTTTGTGCTAAAGATTTAGCTTTAATGTAGAATTAACCGTGCCTGCTCTGAGGGACAAAATTCAGTTCTTCATGGTTCCTTGCATGTTTAGAAGCTTTAGGAAATATTTGCTCTTCCTAGTCAGAGAAACATCTCACAGGAACTGTACAGTCTGCTTTTCACAAGGTGGAATCGATGAGATTTTCAGAACTCACATGAAGAACAACAGCAGGTGCTCTGCTCCTACATCATCCCTCAGCATTTTTTTCATCCTAGGACTGAATCTATTCTAAATCGCAGATCACTGTTTTGGTGGAAGTAGTGGATTGTGCCCACTATGCCAGAATGCAGAGTTCCCCTGGAACCTGTGGAGTCCATTTGCAGAAATGCCAATGAAGACACAGAAACAGGTAATTCTTGATCAACACAGGTGAGCCTCTGAAGATTTCTCCCCACAAAACTCCAGTGTTGACCACTTACACAATTAACCAGAAAGAGCAAACATAGTGTCTTCTCTGAAGAAGTGAGAGAATGCAAAATAGCTGTTACCTTCTTTCTCAAGTTTCACATCTGTTCAACTTAATGTGCTTGGAGGAACACACTTTATTCTCTCGGTGGGTCTTATGATCTTATTACACACTGACCTATAACACTCTGGGCTATAACTTCCAAGTACTCCACAGGCAGGAACCTCTGGTTCAGCAATAAAACCCTTGTTTTTATTCTGATGGCACGTATTTTTTTTCTGTAAAGTGAACATAAGGTAAGATCAGACACTAATCTTGCAAGTTAAGACTTGAATTCCATGCTACACTTTGCCACGAGTTTACCTTAAGAAATTTATGCTCTTTCCTTAGCCACTCTTGTCACTACGCCTAAGTCAGCTTCTGTGTCACAAAGCTGACAGCGAGACTGTCCAGCACTCTAAGCCCACACAAACAGACCATGAATAACTAGGAAAATGACACTTTGAGTTCATCACATGTTGGTCAAAGCTGTTTAGCTCCCACCATCTGTATCTATGACCAAGGACAGATTTAAACTGACATGAGCCGTTCTATTTTCTGGTATCACTTAACTTATGACACATTAACATGGACTTTACAAGTGTGTGTCCCTTCCTTAGCATGAATAATTCCATCAGTTTAATGACACAGAGAAGGGGAAGACATCCGCATGCAACCAACCACTTCCTTTAAGAGTTATACATATCTGATATTTCAGGAAGCCAACTGATTTTACATCCTTATTCTGGAAAAGATGTGTCTGTGTTTATTTATCACTGCCATAAGTAATGTGTTGCTTTTTAGTCTGAATCCTATTCATGCAAGCATTAAAACAGAGACACACATAAAGGAAGATTAGAAGTTCACATTTTAAGTTATCTGAAGGTCTTATTACAACCGATAAAAAGCCAGGAAACTGATAACTAAGAGCTGACACTCCATGTGTCATGTTTGTCAGGTTTTATTTTGTGTGTGCATGTACATGTGTATGAGAGTGTCATTTTCTGGGCTTCTTTAAAGTTAATATTAAAATGGACTCGTATGCTGGAACAAAACTGAGAGACAAGAACACAAACACAGACTGACAGTGTCCTTATAAACAATAAAGGTAACACCAGCAGGCACTTTGGGCTGTAATTATCTTGACATGGTGCTGTGCATCTGTCTCCTGGGGTTACTTAACACGACCTTTTTAACCACAGTGCCAAAGGCTTTCTCTTGCACTTTCCCACTCTGTTGGTACCATGCCATTGTGCCTCCACCTTACCCCACTTTGGGTAATGTGGCTATCTCAAAATCTGTGTTTCAGACCACAGGAAACAACAGAGGATTATCTGGCACATTGTGAGAGAGAGACAGCATGGAAAAATGTTTATTACTTCCAGCAAGAATCTCAACCCAAAGGGTTCAGAATGCTCCGCAAATACTCAAATACACAAAATATTAAGCATCATAGGAGCCTCTAAAAGTAAAGGGATGATTTTGTACAGGTCCACAGAGTTTCCCTATCAATATAATTCCTCCCCCAAAAGAAGGCTATGGTCCACAGGGAAGATGGAGATCCTACCAGGCATGATGGAGCTGTGATAGCAGAGATAAACCCCTGCATTGCCTCCTCTGGCAAGAGGTCTCCCTTTATAAGCAGTGTGAATGAGGGCTTACAAACACCATCAGTGGCAAAACAGACAGTGAACAATGAAGAAATCACTGCATAAGAAAACCCTCAGTACCGAGGGTGACACAGCCTCCTTGCACCGAACCTCTTTTTGTGTCTTGTTAAGCACTTAAAGGCAGGCTGCCTGGAAATCTGTGGATAGGAAGAACTTAACTAAAGCATAGATTTCAGAGTGAATAAAGCAGACGGAGATTGACAAACTTGACGTGATTAAATGTCTCTGCTTATTCTTTCTTATTCTTTTACCAGTCTGCTGATCTTTTTCTGATATTCTCAGGTTTAGAGTTGAAAACAAGGTGAGACTTAATTGTTTCACAAATGCTGTGCAGCAAAGAGCAGGCAAGGATTGATCTGCAAATTTAGCTTTATGCTTTCCTTCATCCTTTTTCTCCAAACACATTGATTCTAAATGCCATTGTGTTTCATTACAAAGTACTTTAATTTATTCTCTGTGGCCATCTCTAGGATTCTTTCAGTCTTGCTTCTCTTTCACTTACTGGTCTTCACTTGAATGATGTGGATTTGGAATGTTATTCTTCAGATAATTTAGTTTGCATGCTATTTTCTGCCCATGTTTTAACCTGTAGATCCTTTTTTATTATAAAAGAGACCCGACTGGCATTTATAATATTTTCCAATGCATTTTCACATATTAATTAAGATGTGAGGGATTTCTTTTCACTTTTTCGAGGCAGCACAGAAGTGGCCTTAGAATTAGATATGATGAAGGACACACAGGGTTATGACTTCAGGAAGCTAAAGGTGCCAGTAACAAAGATACTGTTATCAGATAATACTCCTTCTGCGTCTGTAAATATCTGTGTCTTCTTTCATTTTCCAAAAGCAACATCCACTTTACAAAGGGCTCTGTGATTCTTTAAATGTGCTTATGTTCATTCATGTCAGCATTCTTCATAAAGTGTTTAAAATCTTTTCATCCTTCTCATGGCTTTCCAGAAGTCTGGCCCAGGATACCTGGAAATGATCAGTATTTTTTGGATCCTGAATCCCAGAGACTGTTTAAAGCCATGGCAATTGTCTTACAGTCCATCTGATAGCCTTACTCATTCACTGCGCTATGGCAAGCAAGAAAAGAAAGTGCCTGAAGTCCTACCAGAGGATCTAGTAAATCTAGCTCTGGCTCTTACGATGTTGTAGTGGGATGAGCAACATCCAGAGAAAGAGATGCAGGTAAATCTGTGTGCAGGGGGTATAGTCAGTTTAGCAGCTACTTGATAAATATGGAGCTTGAGTGTAAAGGATGCATAAATGACTAATATATATAAACATCTTCAAAAATGCAAAACTAGCTCTTCAACATGGGTTTCCACTGTTACCTACAGGTAAATAACAAGCCAACCAAGTAAATAAATAAATAAAAGCAATACAAAAGCGACTTGCAGAATAAAATCTACTCTTGACTAAAAGAAAGGGATAAAAATACCTTTATGTGTACTTTTCAGGATTGCAAAAGGTAATTGAAAAACAAATCCATAGAACTTCTTAATAATTCAAAGAGTGAAGTGGCTGAGTGATTTCAGTAATGTATTTTCAATTTCCCTTTCTCTGTTTGGGCATTATCCTTGAGGAAATCACTATTTTCTTGAGTATGTTATTCATTTAAAATTACTGTTCCATTATGTTCCTTTCATGTATCCCACATTATGTATTTGTTCTTGCACTGAATGAATACCAGTGTTGGAATCAACATTTATCTCATTAATGTTTATTTAATTAATACTGTCTTCAGAAATATCCCCTCTTCTCAGCTACATATTTTTAAGAGGAAAGCAATTCTGAATGGACCAGCTGATCAAACTCACTTGAAATATTATTTTATTTTACTGGAATTCACTTTTTTTTTCAGAGTTTTCAAAAGTATTTTACTGCACTAAAAGAAATAAGCAGTGCAACTTTTATTATTTCACAGGTGAAACATTAATATTAAGTTATGACACTGAAATTGGCATTGTTCAGAGATATTGAATGCTTGTTAGTCTAGCATATACTCTATGCTGTAGTGTACCCTGTACTTGAAGATGGTTACAAGCAATGCTTGTACAATTTTGTGAAGATCCCTGATATCATCTCAGGTAGGCTACACAACCAGTCAGGGTGAATCATTGTTTCTTTACCCTTTATCTGTAATCCAGGAACAGAAACGTGATTGCAACAGGATGGCTTATTTCTTTCAGATCAACCCTTTTAGCATCTTCCCTGCTAACTGTGTCTTGTTATTTCATCATTGTCAGGGGTGGTTTTTTACCGCATAAAGCTGGTCTGAGTGGGACTTTAGATCAAGTGGCATCTCTATGCTGTGACAGACCTGTGGCTGAGAATTCTCATTTGTGAAAATCTTTCAGTGTGTCCTTGTTCATACCTGAAACAAAAATAAATCCTTTCATGAATCAGTGGTTATCGTTAGCTTTTTAAAAACAGGGCAGTTGCAGCAAAGTTCCTAGCTCCAAGCAGAAAGCTTCAGGTTTGATACTAGAAGACTGGCCAAAATGTCCAGAGATGGGTCAATTAGCAGTTAACACTCCCTAATGAGGATGCGAGCAGTTCTAGATCTTCTTTCTGATTAAAAACAACACTAAATCTAGCTAATATTTCAAACTGAGACCCTTGTATCTTATATTTTTAGCTGCCAGATGCAGAGCAGGAGATTCAGTTTTTAATTAGAATGATTTGATTGACGTTTATTCAAGAGAAAGCAGAATACGAGGACAACCAGACCCTCTACTCAAGCAGAGTACCCAGGGACTATGGTACTGCAGTTTCCATTCCCTAAGAAAGATATACGGCATTTTCTACAGGATTCTGGAGCAGTCGCATGTTTGGGAGCTCTGTAAAACACAGACAAAATCTACTTGTTGTTTTCAGAGTGATGGATCTGGATCAGACAGGATGAAAATTCATTATTTTCAGAGGTCTTGTGTGAAGACTTGAACATTTCTCTTTTTCTTGCTCACTCTTTTTATCTCCTAAAACAGGGCAAAAGATCTTGCTATTTGGCTTCACAATGGAAATGAAACTTCAGAAATAGCTGAGAAAGGGAAGAGAACTTACACTGTAGGTCACTCTATGGGTCTTCTTTTACTGAAAACAAAAGCAGAAAGCTCAAAAGGAACATGTTTACCCTTTTGGCACTAGTATAACATGTGCTTTGGGGCTAGCAAAGAACACTGTCTTCTTTCAGAGATCAGTTTTCAGATCTGGCATAAATCATCCAAATTACCTAAGGATGAGTTAATGACTGGATTTTGTTTATTTTGTTTTCTTTTGTTTTGTTTTTTCTCTTAAGTGAATAGTAATGTGGATGTGTTGAAAGCAAAATTCTACTTTCTCCTTATTGCTTTAATACTTCTCCCTCTGTCGGCTCTTCCCTGAAAGAAGAGCTTTCTTCTCTTTTATTCTGTGGGCACCAGCCACTGAAAGAGCTGCTTTCTGTCTGGGGAGAACCATTCAAAGCATCAACCTCTCTGCACAGTTGTGTGGTCAGAGCTGCAAGATGGTTCATAAATCCCCAAAGCAGATACATGCAGGCTATTGCTCTAGTACAAAATCCTGTGAAAAATAGCATGTGGCAGAGCAGTCACAGGAAGGCACAAATAGGACCCAGAGGATCTGCAGCATAACAAGTTCAAGTAAAAAAGGTCATTCTGATTCAAGTGAGATGCATAAACCTCTCTTACAAAGCAACAAGCCACCCTTTTGAGTCTCCTGGGGTTTCGTGATTTGGCTGGGGTTTCGTGATAATTTGACTGGTGACGATCAGAAATGTTTCAAAAAATCAACTTCAGTCAGAAAAAACAGTCCATTGAAAGTTAAGTGTCTTGCAGAAATGTCCCAATTTGAACAACTCTACCAGCAAAACTCACCAGTTCTCTGCCTCTTCTTCACTCATCCACCCACCTGCTGAGATGCTCCCTGAAGGACTGCAGCCCAGCCCAGATCTCCAGAGCTTTTAAACTTCAAGGATATCCGCCTCCCAGAATTGCTGCACACCTTTTATGCTCAGGAAATTTGTTTCCATCAGCGGTGAGAAGAGTTTATTGGACAGGGTTACCAGTCTTGCTGCCACAGTGTTCAGAGCCCTGGGGATGGGCTCCTGGTCACCCTGCAAGCCACCATCCAGAACGAAGCACGAAGAACTCTCTTTCCATTCTTCAGCCTGGCTACTGGCCAGGCACTAGCTGCCTCACATGGCCCTGGCTATGTGAGCACTGCAGCTTGGGGAGCCGACTGCTCTGAAGCTACAGCAGTCATCTACCCCTGTAACTTTATGGCTGAGCACCATGAAGTTGGCCAGAAATAGCCCCACTTTGAGTCAGTAGGTTTCAAGAACTTGGAGAAGCAGATATTATTTAGGAATATCAATTTACAGCATTTCTGAAATTATACACCCTGGAATTTGATTTTAACAAACATCTTTAAATTTTGGTCTCTCTTGCCGAAGATAAAATATTTCAGATAATGCAAAATTTGTGAAGAACAGGAATGTAGTTTTCTGACCTACTGTAATTTTTTCTAAAGGGATAGCTCCACAGGTTGTAGAAATAATGAGTTACTTTACTGTCCTATTGCTACATCCCAGCCCAGTGCCAGTTGCTAAGAAAATAAAAACTCCTGTCAGCATTAAAGGGAATGAATGAATGCAAATAAATACTTTTTCTACAAACAGAGGACCTTGTTCTTTTCCCATTACATCAGTGAGATTGTCCTCAGCCATTGACTGCACAAGATGAAGATGTGACTTGCATCCACACCCAGAGAAATACAGAGGTGATAAAAGGAATTTCAAGAAGGGAAAAGTGGTAGCTTTTACTCATAAAACCTATTATCTGCTTGGACAAGCGTCATGCAGTAAATGTTGAAAATGGACAGAAAACATGATCTTCAACCCTGACACAGATCACTTACCCTCCATAAAACTGCGTGTTTCACAGTTGCCTCTGCATCATACATTTTGCAGTGTGTGTTTCCAATGGGATAGCAAGACAAAGAGCAGTCCAGTGTTCGCAGAAAGTCTTTTAGAATTATTAGGAAAGTGTCTGAACTAGACCAAGCACCTGGAGAGATTCTGGTTCCATTTCTGGCTATATTGCATTATTTTACTTTACTTTTGTAGGTACTAATCCTTGAGGAAGAGGCATACTGAGTCTACAGCAATGCACTTATATCCCCACTGAATTCCCTTTCTTCCTCCACCAATAATCAGGCCCCAAAGCCTGAGTCATCCACTATGTCTGAATTTCAGATTTAAGTTTCAGGACATGGAATAGCGTGGGAGCCATTTACAAGTACTGAGGGAGCGCAGTGCAGGTTATTGATTATCCGTTATTGTTCTCTAACATTATGCTGGATTTAAATCGTGGACAGAGAAATGAGTTTGGCTGAAATAAGATTTATTGCTTTTTCCTTTTATCTTTTTCCTAGCTAGCAAAGCTTTGCTCCCCAAATTACTTTGCACTTAGTTACTTTGCATTAGCTGTTTCCCCCAGAGTATTTCATTGCACTCAACTTTAGCACAGTTTCAGTATTTTCAGGTTTAATTTGCAAATATACAGAGAGAAACTCTGCCAGGAAGAACTGCGTTAGGCTAAAGATGCATAAAAAACCCAGATGAAAATAATCTGTCAAAAAATGCTTAAAACATCAGTGACATTTTTGTCAACATTTTGAATTTCTGTCTCCAGAAAGGATTACATCTTTTCAGAAGATATGATTGTTTTTTTACCAGATAAACATCTGACATTTGGAGTAGCTAAATTTAAGTACACCATCCACACAGTATTTGTACAGAGGTTCTTTCTATCCCTGGAACCTCTTCAGACCTAGAGTGTGGTTCTGAATGCCACAGCTTGGACCTCCGCTCACCTGAAAACTCTCACCATCATTATTCACCATTTTATAGCTGATAGGCAACATCTCTGTTTAATTTCTAGGCACATTATTATCATTATTATTATTTGAAACTTGGAACCTTCCCACTTTTGTCACTTGTGAGACACGTCAAAAGATATTGCAACAGTTATTCATTGATAACTTCCATTCAAATGTTCAACAGCAACAAAGCCCATTATGGCAAGGTGAAGGAAACACAGCCTCTGCCTATGAGTACAGTCTGTGTGAGAGTGACAAACCGAATCAGAAACTTCAGCTGTGAATTGCATACATAAAAACATCTGTGAAATAAAGCAAGCGGCTCCTTCCCACAAAGAGAATACAAATATTTCACCAGAAATTCAGAGGGATATTTAAATAAATTTTACATGGTCACAGAGCAGTAAACATGATGACGAGATACATATTAAATGTATGGTCTTAATGCCAGCAGTTTCAGTATTTATTAATTTCTCATACTGTCATACAGTAGAATACCACTTAATTTCTTCTTCTACCTTGTCACTAAAAGTGAAAGTGTCCTAATGGAATTGATCTGTTTGGTCAGGTGGCAAAATGTTAATTAGTTTTCAGAAAAGATTAATCCATTGAATTCTAAGTGAATGAATTTATTCCAGGGAACTGAAAAAGCTCACTCTAATATGCTTTGAATTAGCAAGACAGGTCTTTTGAAAACACCACAAAATAACGATTTCCTGGGTGCACTGTTCCATGTGTGTCTTGGTAGTTAAAAGCTTAAAACACAAGAACAAATCACAGGGAGAAAAGAATGAAATGCTCCTGTTTTGTTGCAATTTGAGCAGAATCCACATTAGTACAGCTAATTTTAAGCAAAATCGAATCCAACAGTTTTCCTGAACTATTAGTCTCTGTCATAGTGGTGTTTCTATTGACCATAGCTTAAAAGAAATTAACTTAAATCTGACTTAGAGAAAGGGGCTACAAAGATGAAATGAATACAGAAAGAAAAAAAGTTGATAGCAATGAATGTAACTCAGATAGATATTAGCAAATACAGAAAAATGATAGGGGGAGAAAAAGGATATCAAGGGAATAATTTCTAGATGGAGAAATTAAGCAGATCAGAAAGAACTTTTAACAACAAAAAGAACATGAATGTAGCCCTGGCTTATTCCTTCCCAATAAAAGTAAGTAATTGATAAAAGTATTGAAAAAAAGTAATTGATAAAAAGATGAAAGGGACATATACATTCAATAGATATTTCTGTCCTCTGCTTGGAAAAAACAGGTAATGTATTCCATTCTCAGCACCTGGTGGTCTTTCAGTACCTTCCTTTCTGCCAGCAACGTAAGAGGATATAGACAGCTACTACTACTAAATATATTTAAATCAGCACACCTGTATAGTTGTTATGCACAGGATTTGAAAACTAAGAAGTTCTCTCTGTTGATTTTTAGTGAATCTTGGAAATCTGGCAGATTTAGAGAGGATACTTAAATAAATTGACACATTTTGTTCATCAGAACTTAAAAAAAATTAAAAAGTCATAAGAACAGTAGGTAAAATGTATTTCAATTTAATGTCAAAAGGTACGGTATGACATGGAACTTTTGAAATTAAATTACAGCTATAAAAAATCAAGAAGGCATCTACTACCGTAATTAAGAATTGGCTAGCTTTCTTGTAGAAAACTGAGAGAGACATTTAAGCAATAAATGGTGGAAAAGTCTTATGAAGTATTTAAGGTTAACAAATTCTAAGGTTAAGAAATTACCATAGGGTTTTGTATGAAAACAGATAATCAGATAGGGAGTTAAACTTTCAAAACATCTGGGATATAAACAATTAACTCCAGAAATCCACAAGGCCTCTTACAGGCAGAGGATCAGGTGAAATAATCATAATATCCTTTCAGTTCTTGTAATTTATTTATCTATTAATTAGGCCTATGTAAGTGGGGATTTGATTTCTCCAAGGCACTGAGCTGAAAGCTTAATTTACCGGGTCTGCATGGACTTATTGTACCAGATGTACATGAAATTGCACTTCGAGTTTTAAATATACGTTGGTGACCCAGCAGTCAGGTCAGAAAAAGGCAGGGAGGTAATAAAACAGCAATGGCACAGACACTTTTGCAGGTATGAGTCAGAATTTATGCCAGCTGAGCATCTGCTACTCAGTTCAAGCCTGTATTGGCCAATACCTTTGGCTGTCATAAATATGATAGAGGTTGTAACATAATTAAGAATGGCTTCTGCAAGTCTGAAGTGTTCTCTAATGTTTGTCTAAGTCTTTTGGACCACATTGTAGCCCCGGTGTGGTTGCAGAAAGTAGTGATGTTCATTGAAATGGTTACGTTCATTAAAATATCATCAGTTTAGCAGCAATGGCTCAAATATGTATGATGGCACTGGGAATACATATTTAATCTAACCATTCAGTAAGAAGGAAAGAAACAAGGGATAAAGTTTTTCTTCTGAAGGATAAAGAACACAGAGAGCAATTCAAAATTTGTTTTACTATTTCTTAGTAAGTAGTTAGCATTTATATTACTATCTGTGACCATGTAATCTGCAAGGGCTACTCAGTCCTCTTTTTTTTTCATGCCACAGTAAGAAATAGTTCCCACTGCTCCTTTAAACTAAGATTATTTTAGTAAAAAAAACAAGTGATAGAAAATGTTCAGTCTCCCATTGTCTTGGCCACATGTGTTTTTCTCATCGCATCTCTATAAATGCTCTAAAAAATGCCAAGTACACTATTAATAGCTAATAAAAATACACAACAGAGCTTGCTCTTCTATACTTTCTCTTCTCCCTGACATTTTCTTCTTTTCTATCTACAAAAAATGAAATACAGACTAATTTACGTAATGAAATGCCATGTGACCATTCACACTGCTAAATCTGCTTAAGGCTGAAAGCAACCAAAAGTAAAATCCTAATGACTGCTTTTCCTACTAAAAACATGTTTGTCTTGCTTTCAGATTGGCACAGAGCTACCGGTAATGCTTGCTTGTCCATGGTGGTGACATTAGCAAGGATGACCAGGTGGAGAGTGCCTGGATGGCAGGAACCTGGATGTACTTGTAAGGTTTCTTGCATTGGAGAAGGAATCCAATCTACAAAGAAGATGGCTTTCAATAGTGCCTTTTCTGGGAAAAGAGGAGTAAAGTAGACTCAAGACTTGCCCCTCTTCAGCTTTTCCCATTAGACCTCAGCTCTGACCTGCGTTCTTTCTGGAAAAAAAGGATAAACCCCAGCTTCTCTCCAAGACATTCTTAAGACTTCAGTTTGTCCTTAGGGTGCAGCAGAAGGTTTCAAGTCACTTCCTTTTCCTCTTAAAGCAAAGCAACTGGCTGTGTCATTCCCGGCTCAGATCCAAGTGTTTACTGGTAAAGTAAAGCAGCATCTCCTCCGGACGCAGCACCTCAAACTGAGCACAGATCTCCCATCAAACATTCACTGGTGCATACTGCAACTATTACTTCTTCTTCAGCTCATTTTATCTGAGAGGGGCTCACTCCACACATGCACTTGCACAAAGATGAATTTGCCACTGCACTCTAGTAAAATTATGGTTAGTTTTCCTGTGGTCCTTCTGTAAAGATTTATCCTTCTGTAGTCTACCCTTGTCCTGCAACTGTGATAATATCAGATGAAAATAAAAAGGAAAATATTCCAATCATATAGAACAGATCAAGAAGGATTTAACCACAATCAGTTTGTTGAAGGTAAACAGCATGCTAGAATATGTAGAATTTAGCCCACTTCTCATTCCTAGTCCTAGATTCTACGTTTTGAATTCACGGACATATCTTAGTTTGGTATTATAAATCTATTTGGAGAATATGAACACAAAATTTTGTTTTGACATTAACATTACTCCATTAAAAAAAAAAAATTCCTGACCAGATTTAAAATTTTCAGGTTTTCCAAATTGAAATAGAGAAGCACACAGTCCAGACTCTCCTTGAATAATCCTATGACTTTTCTTCCCTCTTGCATGAGGATTTATTATCCTGTGGCAGTGACTTTTATAGGATGGTAATGTTATTGCTTTGATTTAGATTCTTTGTAAATACCACAGTCTATTAAAAGCATCAGTTCATCAAAGTCCACAGTATTAATTTACCAGGAATATCCCCACAGGATTTTTAAAAATAATTTTGTATTATGAAATCATGCTTCAAACTGAACTAACAGAAATCTAATTATAAATGGGAGCATAGTGCTAATTAAACCACCCACTCCAGCATTAAGGCCCACTTGGGGGTATTCACATTGGTAAATTGCCAATTTAAGCTAAATTGCAGGATATAATATTCAAGTATTTGCAAGCCCTACCTTTTTGCTACTTTCTCCCCTTTGGTCTGCTCCATAATAATAAAGTGTAGAAGATAAGAAATCCAAGTACTTTTCAATCATTGAAATATTTTTCTGAGAATAACCATAGCTACCGATGCACCAAGGGTCAATCTAAAATATGAAAGTTCCCAAGCCTGACTCTTTACATGGTTAAATGCAACCTGGTGTGCTCTCTAACATGCCTGGCCTGTCCCAGATCATCTTGTCTGCCCAAGACGTACCAAAGAACTAAGGAAAGCAGTTGTGTGCTAATCCACGCTCAGAGCTTTGTCATTTTCCAGCAGAAGGTCTCATTTCAAGAGAAAGGGGTCCTCAGCAAGCAGTGGTCCCAGCCACAACACTGATATGGCTCATGTAGCTTCTCAGCCTTGAGTCTTCGTGACAGAGGGTGGGTTCTGCAGCAGAACAGCCATAACAAACTTTTGGTCAATCCTGTTGGATCTACCTTCTCTGATAGTACAAAAGCCAAGTGCCATCTGCACCAGGCAGCCTTGATCTTCTCTTCTGTCCTTTAGACTGAAGGTCTCCTACGAAACAAACAACTTGTGTATGATAAAATCACCTGGTCTGTTCTGATATTTTGTTCAGAGAGAGAGAGAGAGTAAGA
Source organism: Rhagologus leucostigma (assembly GCA_013397725.1). Taxonomy (NCBI): domain Eukaryota; kingdom Metazoa; phylum Chordata; class Aves; order Passeriformes; genus Rhagologus; species Rhagologus leucostigma. The sequence continues at coordinate 1,569,283 of VZTD01005601.1, read as the reverse complement.
TGAATTCTCAGAGCATTCATTTTAATGAGAAGGGAGATGATTTGATTCCCAGTAAGCCAGTACTCTGCTGAGAGATACCAAGAAAGTGACATGACATACTCAAGGACTTGATTTCAGAGCAAAGATAGTGGTGCAAATCTTTTGCTCTGAGAAAGTTGATTAGGTCACAGATGCCTTACCTCTCTGACTAGACAGAGAGAAGAATGGATGGAGAAGAGTCATGGCAATCAGTCTTTAGTTAGTAGTGACAGCCTGAGGACCAGGAGAAAATAAGAATAGGAGGAGAAATCTTAATAGATTTTGTCTAGGACTCTATACGCATTATATCTCTTATCTTGCCAATATCTGTTTATTACACCAAATTTGGCTTCTTGGTAACTCCTTGGTGTTACTATCAAACACTGACAGGATTTTCATCTCTTCAGTGGACAGATCCGTAGTCTGGGAACTTTTCGACTCATTAGCAATGTTTCCTTCCAAAAATGTATGCCTGGAGAGATCCCATGGGTAACTTTAAAAGGTTTGTTAGTGATGTAGCAGTACACAGCACTGTCATTCCATAAAATAATTTACCAAATAAATGGTGTCAAGCTTGTTCACAGTTTGGCTGACAAATCCCTGAAGACAGCCTAGGGAAGGAAGCAGCACTAGCACTTGCAGGTAGAAGTGTCCAACACACAGAGAGCAGTGGAACACTGCCTAATGCACCAGGGCTCTAAGCCAGCAAGGGGAAGGCTGTGACTGATTGCTTACCATTAAAACACCAAAGTGTTGACCAAAGCAAGCATATTTCCTCAACAGGAAAAATAAGCCTGTATAAGAAGAAGAAAATTTCTTCTATATATAATATTATTCTTTTGTTTTCTATTAGGTGTGTTAGTCATCAATTTTTCCTATGTATTTGTGTACCCTTTCTATCTCCTATACCATTCTATGTTATTAACTGCCATAATTCATAGTAGATTTTTGTCTTCCACAGAAAAAAATCCAATTTCTTCTTTGGGAAGTTCTATTGTTTTGAAAGATGTTATGCTTTCACATGCCTGAAATGAAAATCCTGGGTGAAAGCCTGAAGTGAAAACAGGCATGAAGCAAAAGTAGGCAGGTCTGGACATACCTTATAAAACTAGATTTGCTTGATGCTGAGACCTAGTTCTCAGTTTCTTACAATTTTTGTCGACTTTGACAGTCAAGGCTGAAATTTGTTATCCTGAACATTTGTCCTAAGCTTTATCAGTGTCCTGGAGGAAGTGAGGAGGATAACAGCCGTGAGGTTTTTAAGTGACAAGAGGTTGATAGGAACAGTTTAAATGAAGGAGGGCAGGACTTCCATTCAGAGAGACATAGAGAGTCTGGAGGAATGGCCACACAAGAAATTCAATAAGGACAAATGCAAAGTCTTGCAACAGGAGAGGAAAGACCTGTAGTGGTACAGGCTGGGGACTGATAGGCTGGGGATCAGCTCTGCAGAAAACAATCTGGGTATTCAGGCAGAGAATGAGATGGGTGTGAGCCTGCAGTGTGCCTTGGCAGCAAAGAAGGCCGATAGGACCCTGGGCTGTATTAACAGCACAGCCAGGAGGTTGAAGATGCAATTTTTTTCCTTACTTGTCAAACACTATATTGTATCTAGGCTACTGCATCCAACTTTGGGCCCCCAATACAAGACAGATACCAAGAAACTGAAGGAAGTTCAGTGGGGCCACCAAGATGTTCAGGAGCAGGAGTGGCCATCCTGTTAGGAGAGACTGAAGTGGAGGGGCTTGTTCAGTGTGCAGAAGAGAAGACTTTGAGTCTTCTATCCTATATCTTCTACCCTATGAGTAGGATATATAAATATATATAAATATAAATATATATATAAATATATATAAACTTTTTCACAGTGGTGGATGGTGAGAGGATGACAGACAATAGGTACAAATTTAAACAAGAGAAATCCAAATCGGAGTAAGAAAATGCTTTTCCACAATGAGGACAGCCAACCAGAGAAGAGGTTATGCAATCTCTGTCCTTGGACATGCTCAAGATCACATTGAAAAAAAACCATGAGAGAACCAGCCTGATCTAATGGCTGACTTTCCTTGGAGCAGGAGGTTAGACTAGAGATCTCCTGAAGTTCCTTCTAACCTGAATTCCATGATAAACTAATTTTTTTAAGTTTCAGTCAGGAGACTTAATTCATTCCCAAGAAAACTCTGTGTTGGGGATGTTCCTTTTGCTGTTCCATTAAAACACATTCAAGGCAGAAAACTTTGTAAACTTCTTCTCAAACTGAAGTGGTGGGAACAAGTTAGAAGTTACCAAGAAAGGCACCTGAAAATGTCCTCCTCTCTTTCCACTGATTGCATAGAAAGACTAGCATTGAGATTTACCTTGCCTACCTTTGGAAGTCTACAGTGTAGGTGTTCATTTCTGAGCCAGTCAGCCCATGTTCCCTTTATAGCAGAGTGTAGGAGTTAACAGCTGGTTAGTTGAGTCCTGCCTTGGATGACTAGCCTAGACACAGAACTTTTAGGAGATTTAAATTAAATTAGATGAATCTCATGACTAACGTCAGCTATCTAGTCTGTGTTTGGTTTTTTACACATTCTCTTCCCCCCAAAATGTGACTTAAGAGCAGTATTATATTATCATATGGTTTTCTGAAAAACCCAAATGTTTTGAACACAGTCAATATTATTTTAATCTTGGTTTGAGTCTATTACTCCTATTTTACAGGTGGAGGACTGCACCATCTGCAATAAAAGATACCCATAGACATTATTGTCTAGAGTCACTTCATCTCCAAATACCCATCCTTATCCTTGTTGGTTTGAGTAAGTTTGATGTGACCTTACAGGAATCCTTTACACGGCCTGAAATATGGTTTCTACAACTTTTTATTAGAACAGGGCTTGGCGCATAATCCACACGCACACACTGATCACAAAACATTTCACAAATGAATGTCAGTAGGGAAGCTCTATTTATCCCCATTTAACAACAGAAAAATTCATACACTAGTTTTGATCGTCGCTTGAAGAAGGATTCAAACTGTCATGTTAATGCTCTTAAGTGAATTGGCCTCACAAGCTTTTTCTCAGCTGAGGGAAAATGTGCCTAGAATACTGGACAGTGATCCTGAGGACTAATAAATTTCGTAATAAAAAGCTAGAAATAAACTCTAGGAGGAGAACTGAATAATTATTAAATATCTTTTTTCTTTCAGGAAAAGAATGAATCTTGAGAAAGTTTCAGGGAGAAACCAATGGGAAATGAACAGCATGACTGATTCCACAGTGCATGCAGTGCAAGTGAAATGGTCACTACCCACTGCATCTGGCATTTTCTCTCAGATCTCTGAGCTGGCTTCTTCTCTGTCATACATCTACACAAACAGCATGAGTCAGATCTTCGCCCTGATGCTTTTGGAACAAATGTGTCTCTGACCACACTGCTGTGAAAAGATGAATCTTACAAAAAGGTAAAACATAGATTTGACTCATTAAATTACAGCCTGCTGAAGTCTTCCACTGAAGCTTGCTCAGAAAATGCTCAGAGCATTCTTGTGGCCCTCCTCTGGACTATCTCCAACAGATCCAGGTCTTTCCTGGGCTGCAATACAATTGCTGTAAAAATTTTAAATTACGAAAAGGGGAAAAATTTAAATTTACTTCATAGAAGGGATAAATGCTGTGTTGTGTAATGTTCCATTTATTGGTCCACATAACTACTTGAGAAGAACATCCTTTTATAGCTTAGGTTCCAAGAGCTATGAAGAGTCCTTGTGCAAAACAAATACACTAGAAAAGCATTTAAAGTAAAGACTGAGGGACAATCTGCAAGAAGACAAAATGAACCTAAGTGATGCTTCTAAGAAATTATCAAATACTATGCTCTGAAGAGCAAAAGTGCTGAGATTTGGAAGTTCGTATGCTGAAACAAACCCTCAGCCTCCCACTGTATCATTATTTTTTAATAAACTAAAAATCTTGATTAAAATCATACATGCTGGGGAAAGCTGCAAGAGACTATGTGAAGAAAAGGTAGATTTACATTTAGTAAGTATTCCTACAGAAAATATATCCCCAGGAGGACTGCCATGATACCAGTATCTGTGTACATACAGTGACTACTGCATGAGCAGATGAGCAGGAAGTACTCCTATGCAATTACCTGGGAACTCTGTGAACTCTGCATATAAAAATTCTGAATGAATCCATTCACTACCAAAAAAAACCAACAACCCACCCAAAACCAAAAAACGCCAACAAACAAACAAAAAACCCCCCAACAACAAAAAAAGAGAATGGGAGAGGAGAGAATAAGGAAGAAAAAACTAAGGTGATTGCGGGAAGAGTAGTTTCCTAGAGGAAAAAGGAACAAAATCTGAGCGAAGAAAATAGTCCTAGCTTATTCAAACTTCACTGCTGAAAGCAAGGCGCATCAAGACAGAAACATTAGGGTCTAACAAAAAGCGCCTCAAAGGGTCACAACAGGCTCTATTATTATTGTTGCTCTTTCCTTTATATGTGTGTATTACCACCTCGTGTAAGAACCCAGCCACCAGCCATAATCCCCTGTGTTAGACACAGCACAAGAATAGAACAAGAGAAGTGTCTGATGCCCAGTGAGTGCTGGGTTTGGTCCAGAGCTGGGGCCCCATTCAGGCAGGCCTGAGTGTATGTCACATCTTCCACCCTCTCACTGCACCCATCCTTTCTCTGCTACTTTTATTTCTGCATAAAGCTGTTCTAGTGACAGGTATCCTTTTTTAATATATTAAAAAAATGTCTATTCTGGGAAACTGACAAACGTTAGTGTGCTGGGGCCATATGTTCATTGGAACTCAGGTACTTCAACATGCAGGTATATGTTTCAGATTATTTCAAAGTTTCTTCATGCATACAAGACGTCTAAGTCACTACCTGGACTTTTATTACTTCTTATAGGCTGCTCATAATATGATAAAAGAGAAACACACTTAACACGGAGGAAAAGATAGTCATATAAATTACCAGGAGGGTCAGAACTATGTACAGCGCTAGGAACTACTCATCTTCATTTGCAGACTGACTATTTCAACTGGATGTACAGCGCCAGTCAGCACAGCAACTGTTTACAAGGTTTTTATTGTCCATTTTTATCAGTTAGTTCCTGGAAACTGAGACAATGCAGCAAATAAGTCCGTAACTTATTTCATGTTTAAAGGAGTTGTCTGTTTCACAGCTCCACATGTCTGATGGAGATTTCAAGTGAGTGTAAGCGCAATTTAAACCTCTTTAGAATACAAGGACTATCACATGTTCCTCAAGCCCTCAAGAGCATGCCTATGGTAAACACTCTGCTGTTACATCTTTCTGTCCCAGCACCACAGTTTAAAGACTTCCTGAGCCAGAGGTTGTAACCCAACCTTTGTGTTGAATAGCTGCCAGATTCTTTGAGGGCTCTCTGCAGCATAAATTTTCTAAGCAATGAAAAAGGAAAAAAATAAAAAAACCCTAAACAAACCAAAAAACACATAAGAATCACATCAGCCATCTTTCAAGCAATACAGGATGTCCAGAAACTTGCAAGGAGATGGTGAAGGATGCCTGGAGTACTTCTTGTTCATTCCAACTCATAATCTGCAGTGGAGACACAGCATAGTTGTAAAGGCATCTGCAGATATTTACCAGGCTCTGGCAGGAGATTGTCTCACTTTCAGTTCATCATAGGCTGAAGGAGTCACAGACTCCACACAAATTCAAAACTCAGTTCCCGCAGAATTCCAGCTATTCAAAAAGGAGTGTGTATGTGCACTTAGGGGTATCTTTCTTCCCTGCATAGCACGTAAAATCTTTTTAATTAGAATTAACTGTATTAAGGCTGATGGGGGACATTTTTTCAAACTGCTGTAAATATATATTTACTAGTTGACAGTCAGAAAAATATGTTGTTTAGAGATAATAGATGTAAAGAGTTTGTAGGGATGAGCCCGATACATAGATAATGAACAGAGGCACATAGAAAGGAAAAGCATTCTCAGAGGATGTTTTGTGTTCTTTGGAAAATCCTCATCCATATACGCTCTATTTTGTCAATACAGTGTTAGAAGGAAAATCACTAGATCCAGGACCTGAACCTCTGTACTCTCATAAATCACTAAGATTTATGTCTGTGGAATTAAGTGTTGTTGCTTTCAGGCTCAGTGAATATGTAATGATTCTTGCAAAGAGCAGTTTTTCCATACATGTGGAGACATACAGAAATGTTCATGTGTCTAAATGGACACAGAAAGAGATAAGCATAAAGTAATAGTCAATAATCTATTCCTAATGGCCAGGATGTGAGTTTAGGAGCCTAATTTTAATTAAAGAGTTCTGTAATTTAAACACTTTGTAGGTAGGCACGAGACTTCAGTTGTACATCAATTAGGGATGTTTCTCTTACCTGATCCATCCCTTTGGAATGGCAACTCCTTTCACTGTCCAAGAGCTCTGATTCCCTCAGATGAATACTACATCCAAAGAACCCAAGAGGTTTGGGTTGGGTTTTGGGGTTTTTTTGGATGGGGTTTTTCGGGGGGTTTTTTTGATTGGTTGGGATTTGGGCTTTGGCTTGTGTTTTTCGCTGATTTGGGGTTTTTTTTTAATATAAGCACTCTGTTTCAACATACACGTTCTTGACACTTAAAAATGGCCGGTTTGTCTAAAAATCTGCTAAATGGAATATCCTCAGCCATGAGCAGCATTTCCCACCAAACACTGCTATTATGTACTATTACCATACAGGAACACTTGTTTGCTAAACTTAATTGGAGCTTTGATTTGACAGGCTTTGGTTGGGGCCAGGGGAGTGGAGGGTGGTGAACAAACGACGGAACAAGGAGAATGTAAAAGTTAACGATTTTTTTCTGTTCTTGCAGATGTGTTTCTTCATTTAGTCATTACTTTTTGCATATGCATGTGTATGTAATGTAGGTTTCATTGCTTATGTAAGCTTCTGGTTAATATACTTTAAAGGCTTCGTGAAGAACATCATGGTCTGAATTATTTATCACTACAGGAGCTTTTAAGGCACCTATCACCCTGGTATATGGATGCACTTTTTATAGTTTCTATTAGGTCATTAATAGCTAAAAAGAGAGAGGAAAAAAATGCACCATCCTGCTCTGCAGTACCCCAGTACCCTTGCAGCTGAAAGGCAAACGGGGTGCTTTTGGCCAGCCAGCTTGAAAAGCAGAAGCTTGTTGCTTCAGATCAGCCTACAAAGGTACAATTACAGTCCTTGAGTACTCCCAAATATACTCTAAAGTATTTCTGATAGAAGCTAATTGCAGAGAAAGACCTTCCTTTCCAGAATGCCCTTCCTCCTTATCTTAGAACTCTGGTCCTATAGATCTTATGAGTAAGACCTTATTATATTAGTAGATACATAATCAGGATAACTGAATCCCATTCCTTGGCCATCAAATTGATGGGAATGATAGAGCTCTCGATAGCTGTGTCTCTGTTCTTTTGAGACCTGCTGCCCAACTCCAGGCTGTGACTGGAATATGTGGGTGTTATGGGTGGAATATGGAACAGGCTTTTTGCATGACGTTATCTTCTGGTGTTGGTTTAAGAGCTATTTTAACTTTATTTCACCAGGATCTCAGCTAAGTTGAACTGTTTTTCATCTGCTCCAGGCTAAAAGGAAGCACAGAAGCAATTACTGCAGTAGTTGATACACAATAACCTGTTAGCTATGTTACTCTGTCCATACATCTAAACATTAGACACCTCTAATACCAAGCAAGATACCTTGAGGTAATTCTCAACTACCATCAGTTAAAACCACAAGTCTCTTGCAAGTTCATGCCTCCAAACCATAAGCAAGATTTTTTTTAAACTTTAAAGAAATCAGCGTTTAAGGGGCAAGCAGAGAAGGGTTAAAATCCCACATCGTCTCATGCAAAATGGATGTGTTCTCCTGTCCTATCCGATCCTAAATTTTGGCAACAGACTGCCACAGCCACTGCTGAGCAGACTTTTATGTTTTTTAGAGCATCAGCAGTCAGACTGTTCAATACAGCACTTCCCCTGTGTCTCTCTCATCTTATATTCTGGATTTATTATTCACATCATGAAGCTTCCCTGGCAACATGCTGGACTTGCTGCTGCTACTGGTGCTGCATTTCACTCATGTTTTTTCTTTATTTCCTTCTTGCTTGCTTGCTTGCTTTCTGTTTTTTTTTTGGGGGGGGGAGTGTTTTCAATGTGTTTCTTTAGAAAAAAAAAGTTTTCACTAGTTTTATTTTGCACGTAATCTTGCCAATCTGCTCATGATTCAGGAAATAAAACAGTACAGCAGAGCATTACCCCAGCTATATTGAATCAGCCTGTAAAAATTCACCCTTCTCATATGTTATGATCCTATTATTAAGGTTCTTTAGAAATTCTTCTGCCTGAATTAAGGTGCAAACGAGACCACATGCCAGTGACACTAATATGTGTTTTATTTGGTAGTAAATATTAGAGAGAGAGAAAGAAAGAAATAGAAAATAGGTGGGGGGACAGAAAGAGAGTGACTGAGACAGAGTAAGGAAAATATCACCACTCCGTGGATCCCAGTGATGTTCCACTGATCCTCTCCAGCCGGTCTTCTTGGTGGTGAAGGTCCTCCCGGAAAGCGTAGAATCCCATGGGCTAACATACCCTCAAGCCAGCTGGCCATGTCCAGGCATGTTCCCCTGGGGTAGTTGGGCAGTCTCTTATAGCACACTGTGGATCTCTTGCATCACGTGCAGTCCTGTGGTGCATGGCCTCTGGGGAGCACCTTCGGGGGGTCTTTGATGGATTATGACTCCCCCTCCGCTGCCTCTCATGTGAAAGTCCCGTGGATGTGCCCTGTGGGGTTGGGGGTTCCACAGCTGGGCCAGTTTGCGTAATGGAGGATGGATGTTTATTGCCTCTGACCAGAGGTTACACCATGCACCCAAAACCTCCTCCTCCCCCCTCGGTTGGGAGGAGTCGGTGTAAACCCTGCTTCTGTGAGCTGTGCTCTCCCCCCACCCCAAACTCAGCCGGGGATGATTCTCAGCGCAGCTGGTGGCTTTGATCTTGTGTGGATGCATACCTTTCCCTCAGCCTGAGATGACTGAACAATGGGTTTCCCTTTATCTAATCAGCAGTTTGACTTCCAGTCCAAAGTCCCAGTCTTCAGGGAGGCTTCTTTGGTTGTAGCTTCTTTATAATGAGCAAAACTTTATATCGATGTTTGAGGCATGAAGTGTTTTCAGTCTCTGACATCATATTTTTCAGAATATACAAATATCTGTATGACCATAATGAACCGTGACACTTCACTGGCTAATAGTACAAACTTGCAAAAATATATAAGATTAGGGTAAGTCTACAGTGAAAGTTTCTTACCATAACATCCAAGATTTTAGCAATCTCTAGTTTAGAGATGTCCTGAGACAGATATTCTACGTGCATCCTTGAACTTTGTAGACTTCAGTGGACTTGTCTTCCATGAATATGTCTATTTTTTTCTGAACCAACTTATAATTTGGGGCCCTGCAACAAGTAGTATATTTTTCAGTTTTATTGTATGAAACATACTCTCCTTTTAATTTCTTAATTTAAAAACATCCACCTGATTCTTTCACTGCACATTACTTCCTCTACACTACTGAAGAATGTGTAGAGCTCTATCTGAAAACCCTACTGTGCTTAACGTCTCTCACACAGAAACCAGTTTCTAATCCAGCTTCTGTTTTTCTACTACACCTCAGCAGATCTCCCCTAGACTACACCTGGGCTTGATACAGCATCTTTACCTCACTACCATCAAGGTTGGAGGCCAAAATTTAGTTATTCCAAAATGCAAGAAACTTGACATGTGTTTTTAAGACAAATGTTTTAGACCTCATAATTTGCTGAGAAAACCACAAAAGAGAAAAACACTAAATTGTTTATAACTCCCTGGCTAAGTGTTCCATGTTCCACTGCAGCAGTGGGTTTGAATGAAACCGAAAGAAATTTCTGGCAACGATTCCAGATTTTATTTCTTGTGATAAAGTAGCAGAGTCCTTCTTTTTAATGTAGAAAGTTCAAAGGCATGCTTGGAATTTGCATGGAATTCTTTCTCAAAATTGCAGATAGAGATTCCATGAGAGCGTAAACTAAAAGGAATAAAAGAAAAAAAGCTCTTGCAGTCAGTGTTCTTCCACCATGTTTTAAAGCCACAGCTGAAGTACTTGAGACGTAGTGAAACCAAAGTTACTTGGAAGACAATAATTATAATGAGGCAGGACACTGACATACCTCTCCAGCTCTGGGCCAGAGAAGGAGGAGCTGCCATACACATTGTTCTGCAAGGCTATCTGATCAAGAAACAGAAATACTGAATCCTATGATTTATCAATATATTTGTTCACCTTCCGACATCAAATCAGGACACTGTATTCCAGGTGTTATACAACCGTGGTCAAAAGCAGACAGAAAGTGATTATCTAGTTAGCCCCTCCTGACTCCTCTGCTAGGTAACTTAGGAGTTAATATCCTTATGTGTTAGTACTGATGAAGAAATTATTTCAGGACCATCCTATATGATTATATCATGTAAACATTGTAAATGGATATTCTCTCCAGATATCAAAGACCAACATTTGAAAACAATTCTGCTTTTTTGTACCACTGGAACTGGTTCCATTTCTTGAAATTTATCACTTTCCTCTATTCAGTTTAGCAAAATGATAAGGTAAGCCAAAAGACATAAAGTACCATGCTTGGTCAGCAGAGTTAAGACAGGTATTTTAGAAAAAAAACCCCATCCATGATCAAATTTTCAGTAGTAATCTAGAAAAGGTTAGTGTGAGATAAACACTATATTCTGTTTAGAAAAACCAAATACAGATTTATGTCATCCATACAAAGCTTTGACATGAGGGCTGAAGATATAATTTTTACCAGATTCAGGTTGTGCAAAATTAACATTTGGAGATGGAAAATGAGTGCTTCAAAACTTGGAAACTTAGCAAAATGCATCAATCCAACAGAGAAAAGGCAAACTTGAGGCTGAAGAGCATTGCCAGATAAAGCTCTATCAGGTAGGAAGAGGAAGAAAACTGACACCAACCAAAGCATGATTTCTTTCTTTTTTATTTAAAATTAGTACAGAATATCTTTCTATTCTAGGCAGCTTGGGCATTTATCCTACTGCCTATCAAATCATGTAAAATCTTTTGTAATTGGCACTCAATGTGCTAATCCTTGGTGCTGAGTCTTCAGAAAAAATTAAAAGCCAAAGAAATGTCACTCCATCAAATATTCTTAAAATCTAAAAATTTGCATTTCCCTTCCAAAAGTAATGCTGCAGTCTAACCAGAGGAGCTGTTGAAGACTTGCCTTTAACACCTCTGATGCCTGTGTTGAGGGTATCCAGATGCAACACAAATGCTGAAGGAGACTTAGAAATAATTTTTAAGTATGCACTTAGAGGAAAAAAATAAATATAATTGCTTGCCAAATAAAAAGTAACTATTTCTGAAGAAGCCTCACCTTGTGATCGTGGAGACAATCCAAGTCTGAAAAGTTTATATCCATAAAAGCCAAGTCAGACAAAGCAAGGGATACTCATTTCCTGCTTCTAGGTACAAGCTACCAGTTCTCACTTTGCACAAAACAGCAAACTGTTGCATGGATATGCAAACGGCAGAGTTTGTGCTGGATTTTGGCTAAAGTTTAATCTATAGAGGAGTCAATACTCTGATCCATTTCGCAATAAAGCCTAGTTAGTAATTAGTGATTCATTGCCAAATCATTAAAACATAAAATATAGGAAGCTTGTGAATATTGGAAACAAGAGAAACAATCAGAAAGGAAGCCAGAAAAGTCCTTCAAAAGCATCCTCTTTGTCATGAGACTTTAAGCAATAGAGTTATCCCAAACCATGGAGAATGTAGCCAGTGAAGTGTTGCAGTGGGTGGTTTCCTGCGGTGGCATGGCATGCCACAGCCTTCTCGGAGAGCACAGTGAGGCTTGCTCGGGGAGAGCGGCTGTTCCGCTTCCCGTGCCCCTGCCAGGCTGCCCCTCGCTTGCTCCGGCTGGCTGTAGGCCCTGCAGCATGGTAACAATAAAGGAGGCGAGAATGCTCTCCGCATGGTGGCTGCAGAAGGTCTTTTATTCCATGGTGGCTCCCAGAAGCCTAGATCCAGCACATGTGCTGGGTCCCAAAGGTAGAGAGCCAGCACACGGCATGGTTCCCCCAGGCACAGGCTGGTGCCCCAACGCAGGGTAGAATGCAAGAGAGAGAAAATCATGTGGCACGCAGGGTCCTTTATCCGGGGCGAAGGGGGCAGGGAGAGCACATGGACCAATGGTCACAGGGCATAGGGGTGGTACATGGGCAGAGTTGGGGTAACAGAATCAATGGGAGAAACCCGAGGGAGTGGTTAGGGCTAGGGGCGGGGAAGGGGGGACGCAGGTGGAAAGGTAAACAGGAGAGGAGAAAAATACAACGCTACAGTGCAGGAATAATGTAAATAGCAAAAACAAAGCATTACATTTGTGCATAACTAGGAAAATGTCTGCACAGAAGGAGAAACTGCGAATAAGGAGAAAAGCTGTAAGAACTGAGAGGTGGGACAGGCCTGACAATGATACTGCACATCATTGCTTTAGCCAGAAATCCATCTGTCCCTCATTTCTGATGACAGCCCCAACTTCTGAGTCATGGATGAATCCTGTCCCCACCATCAGTGATATTTCTAAAATTGTATTTTGCTATTGAAATATTTTTTATCTCAAGTAGGAGTTAAGAAATTGATACAGAATTTAACAAGTGAACCATATGGCTTGTGCTGTGCAAAAAGTCAAGTCAGATGGACTTAGCAACAATCCCTTCCAGCTTTAATATCTTTTAGTCTGTATAGATCAGTTTCTCCAACCGTTCTATCTTAAAATAGGAAAGTGAAGTCAATTTTATGTGGTGGCTGAGATCCCGGCTCAGTCTCCTGATGCACTGATTTTAAAAAACCACAAGTTACACAGTCTCACAGAATTGAGGAGAATTGAGGAGAATTATGCGTTTGTTGTACGGCCCCCTGAATCTTAAAAGAACTTATGTAAAGTACACCTGCAGGTTCAGACTTTACACCTAAAACACTGAGTGCTTAGGTTTCTCAAATTGTCTTTACACTTCTTTGGGCGTGGGTAGGAAGGATCAGAAGATTTTCACCTCCCTGGATCCTGTATGTGTCAGGGCTATCCATTCTTCAGCTCCTTTCTGTTGATGCTATAAAGAGCTTAAAAATGGTACTTCAATCTGTTTAGGTAAATCATAAACACAGGGAAGTTCAAATCACAGATATTTCTAATAGTAAATAAAAATTTCCAGAGGGAAAAAGGTAACTTCAAACTTAGTTTACATGGGGCAAATGATCCTGCATTATACCTCTGGTCTTAAGGGAAAGCAGCAGGAAAGGGCTTTGAAGGACAAAATTGCATCTCCGGTTATCATCTGTTTGCATTTGATATAGACAGTATAAACGAGGCTTGTGTATTTAAGCAATAAAGCCGGGATGTTCAAAAGAGGACAACAGCATTATAAAGTGGTTGTATCAGCACTTCACATTTTCACAGAACTGGGGAAGGGGGGGTGGGGGTGGAAGGGGCACCGGTAAAAACATGTGCGGATATTAGATTTAATACCTTCCATGATCAAGCTTATATGGACATTCCTCTGTAGTATTTTCCAGTAGCTGACATGTTCTCCATTAAACCTATTAACCTCTCCTTAATGATTTGATAGTGCAAATATTCATGGCTCTGATAAAGGTATATATAGACTGATGCCTTTTAGCTGTATTATTTTTTTCCTAGGCTATATAAATGTAGCTCCCTGCGCCTCGTCCTTCAATCCTTGAACCATATTTATGGGCTGGGATTTTTTTTATTGTTTTTATCCTATTAGTAGCTCCCTAATTATCACAGCAGTTTTTTTGCTTCTTTCTGCACTTCTTTCTTCCTGACAAGCCACCTAAATCTTAGGCTCTCAAATTGCGATTCAGACCACTCAGATGTACCTGCTTGCCTGAGCCCAGACCCACTGCGATCATCACAAAAGCTGAGTTAATCTTTCTTGACCATTTAATCATCACCTTCGTTGTGTGAATTACAGTGGACAACTACTTGGAAAAAAAAGTATCTAGAAGATCTTAGAAGAAATTTTCAATCAACATGAGTTGGCAACCAAAAAAAGCAGTATTGGGAAAACTGCAATGTGTGTAGACAACAAGAGCAAACAGATGTGCAAGACATACATTCTCCTCCCACTCTAGAAAATATCTTCATCTCTCCAGCACCCAAAGGAAATATAATTTAATGAAGGACACATTTGAGTCATTGCAACAAAGTGCTCAGATTTAGAAATGTTGAGGATTCTTGTTCCTAGAGAGAGCTGAAAATGGAACACTATGCTACATCTGAATTAAAAAGGCAATGAAGTTTTGGTCATGTGCAAAAAGTTGAGTATTTCACCTTTTATAAATTCAGTAACACGAGGAATACAGGAATTTAGTACAGGACTGAAGCCCTAATTTTTGCTTGGAGCTCTCTTGCCTTGACTAAGTGCCTCACAGAAACTGATTTCACAGAATAATTGCACAGGCATTAGATCTGAATGCCAGCACTCCACTGGCCTAAACTGAGAATCTATGATGGAGAAGCATTCTGAAAATTCGCTCTTGTAGCAAATTGGAAGCTTGGTAGCTCTTGGAAGATGCTCTGGAATTCGATTAATACAGAGAAACTATCTTATCAAAAAATGACACACAATGCATTAAAGGCCATAACTTCTTGTAGAAAAACATTTTAACGGAAACTAAAGCGAATCTCTGAAATCTGCTACACTGCGAAAATCTGTGAAACCTAAGATTTTATCATCACTGAAGAAAGAACTGGATAGTTACATAGATGATGAGGACATTTGTATGCTGACTTGATAACCTACACAAATTAAGAGACATAGAAACCTTTATGTCTTTATTACCATTTCTGAACAGGGATGGTAATGTCCTGGGAAATGTGTTGTTTACAAATGCCCATCCTTCAGACACTTACCTTATTGCAGAATCCTGTTTCACAGATAACAGTGTTAAATGGACTGCCAAAACGATCAGGCCATGGTCATCCTCCATGCAGAGAGATCTGGCTGGCATGCCTCTGGATGGGTATGTGAGGTAAGGGGTAGCTTTGGTCTCTCTGTAGATTTACCTAACAAATGACTGTAAAGATCTGTTTATGAAGACCAGACTCAGCCATCTGTCAAGCAGCAGAAAGTGGCTAGAATGATTGCTATGCTTTCCTGGAAATTCCTTACACCCACAGCAGCCCTCTTCTCTTCCTGGTACCAAACGGGACATTAAAGAGAAGACATCTAGAAACTATATCTGATGAAGACAGTCACTTCAATTGAGAAGTCGCTTCAATTGAGGCATGCAGACCTGTGATATGCCTCTCTGCACTGCAGCATGGATCCACCGTGCTGCAGAGAGTAGATTCACAAGCTTTTTCCCAGCTGACATCTCTGGTTAATGCAGAAATCTACTCATGTCTACTCAACAAGTGATTTAAAGCTTCCAGGGGGATCAGTGGAACCAACCCACCAGAAGCTACTCCCTAGAGGTTTACTCTGCAGAGCCCTACATCTCTTTGACTGTGACTTCCTGGAAGGATAGCTGTGTAATTACCACTGTCAGGAAAACTGTTGTGAGTGCAGTCTGTAAACGTTAGAGTAAAGCCCCTCGACTGCACCACTTGGCACACGACCCACTTCTGTGAAGTTCTCAAAAAGGCAAAAAAGGAGTAGCCAATGTTTCTGCTCTTCTATTGGCAATGACCTCGCGAGGGCTGTGCAGAGTTAAGGCATTCAGTAGTCTGCAGATTTAAACCCCAAGATGTGCTTGGACACTCTGCTAAATCCACAGTTCACCAGACAGAAGATATTTCTGGTGCTCAGACTAAATATTCTTTATCAAGATGTTTCCTGGGTACCACTCAAACAGCGCCTTTGCTTTTTGCCTACTGCGTACTGCAGCCTGCAGATCTGCTTTACAGCATTATCTCAGGGGGGTAGAGGGAGCAAGAAAGGAAAGATAGGGTAAAATTAATTTAGTTTCCGGCAGGATCAGCACATACTGCATATTGTATTCTCCACAGAACTGCTCAGACACCATTGTGAAGGAAGAAGCGAGGTCATACACATTAGGATACGTAGACAGAGGGATGAGAACACCCATTTAGCCCATGCAGTCCTTTAACTTACAATAATTGAATTCTAAAGCTCTGTATCATCTACTGACATTTTAAAAAAAAACAAACAAACAAAACCAAAACAAACCTAAGGACCACTGTCCATACCAGAAACTCTTATTACATCCATTCAGTAAACAGCCTGTACCATTTTCAGTAACTTGTGTTGCAACAGGAACGAGGTTGTAAAGCAACTGCCAAGATAGATTTAGGCTGTAACAAAGTGAAATTGACTGTTTTCACGATATTTAAAGTACATAGCAAACCATCATAAATCCTGCTCTCTGTGTATATATATTGCTATGCAGGGCACCAGCAGCCCATATTTTAAATAGCTCCAAAATCGGCCTATTTGTAATGTTTTTTATTTATTGACTGTATCGCAGATTTATTTATTTTTTTGTTACCGTGTAGGTAGGAAGTAATGCTGCTCAGTCCACAAGGAGCCTGAAACTTACGGGAGTTCTGTGGCAGACTGGATGTATCTAAACACTGGGAGTCCTTAAAGCTGTGGGGTCTGGTGCAGAGTGTTTATGTAAAACCAAGCCTGCCAGAGAGAAACAAGAAGTGTTTAGTGAGATTGTTTTTAACTCCATCTCTCATCTGTCTTCTCTGTCAGCCAAGCAAATTATCAGGGAATTAAAAATGGAGGTTCAAGACAGACGATAGCTAGGGGAAGAGAAAAGGGTGGGAGAAATCTGACCGATTAAAAATTAACCTGCATGCTGGAAAGTAAGTTTCACTATAAACCATAATTGCAGTTTCCCTTGTTTCTCTAGTAAATGAACTGTAAATATTTAACCAGAGTATTGGCATCACAATGCCAGCAGCATGTGCCATCCCCTGCCCAGGAGAGGCAGAACAAATGTTGCAGAACTAAAGCAGCCCTGCTGCTCTCCACTCCATGGGGCTGCTTGGCTCTGCAATGCACCCACCTCTTCCATTCGTGGCAGCTCTACTATCCCCAGGCAGCTGCAAGGGGTGGTTCCAATGCCACACAGATGAGCCAGGAGGTACCAGGTGCTTCTGTTGGTGCACTTTACATCAGATATGAGCAAAATCCGGTGGGACATCAGCCCTTCACAAAGAGTGCAGTGGTCTACTATAGCCAGGTAAAATACTGAATCTCCTGCATGTTGCAAGACTAAAAAAATCCAACAGATCTTTCATAGACACAAAAATGGGAATGAGATCATTGATGAGCAATAACCCCTTATTTTCTCGAACAATTTAACACCCAGAAGTCTTGCTAAAGTCAGTATTAGAAATAGCCATGTGGAGCATTTAGGAAACCGGACCATAAACCGGGTAACAGCCAGGGTCCCTCCAGAGACAGCATGGTTCCTTAGGGTATACTCGGTAACACACTGTCCAGTCTGCTTTTTCAGATGGCACTTGTAATAGAGCCCCCATCATAGCCCTTGGTAACTATCCCATAACCTAACAACTCTCTTTTCTTAATGTTCTGCTAAAGTGTTCCCTCTTAATGTATTTATTCTCATCCTACCCTCTTGTCCTCACTTTAAAATCACTTTGTGCGACCATTTGGGACCTGCACTTCTAGATACTCCAAGATTGCTTTCCGCCATTTGTTTAAAGATTAATTGCTTCCCTTTTGTAGGGACACTAGAAAGAGAGGCAGCAATGCTCTCTCCTTTGTGCCTTTGGCATACAGAAGGGACCATGGCTGTGCTATGCTTGGCTAAGGAACAGGCATGGATAAGATGCTTTATGCAGTGTATGTTACTGTGGACATTAAAAGTGCGTAAGAGCAGTGCCTACTCCAATGTTTTTCCAGGTAAGGAGTCCTGCTCAGTGATTGCCGAACAACATAAGAGCTTGGACTCTGTCCTCAAATTTATTGATATCGGACTTACCAAGGCATCCTTAAGGAAGCATAGATATATGTGAAAAATGCAGCTGAGAAAGGCTTCTGCCTGACCAGACCTCAATCAGGGAACACAATGCAGCACGCTCTAGGATGAGTTAAATGCCAATTGCTGAATTGCTAAGTGAAGCCTCTAAAGAGAAAATCAGATCAAAGGATGACAGGTTACTCTTATCCCAGCATTGCCTCACACTGGAGCAGAAGCCCAAAACTTCTGGGGCACAGAAAGCCACACAGAGTAACTATTACAGCTCATTCTGATATTAATACCTATGAGTGTCTAAGGATTCATCTCCTTCTCTGAAAGTGAAAATCTATAAATATTGACCACTCATTTCACAAGGAAAGAGCTATAATAAAAAAACAAACCTTTCCTTCCTAGTGGTAAAGAGTATAAAACCAAGTTTTCCCCTCTTTTGCTTCTAGTAGCTTTGCTTTCTGACACAGGAAGAACACTCTGTCTCTGAAATAACCCCCCTTTTTGCTTTTGCTCTTATAAAATCAGGTATCCATAGTCAAATGAAATCCCAAAGAAGGAAGACCTCAGTTAACAGGGTCTCTGCTCATCAGAGCCATTAGATAGTCTATGGGGTCTTCTGCAAGCAGCAACAGGTTTTGCAAAGTGGTTTATTTGAGAATGGCAATATGATTTTCTACAGTGCCATGTGGGTGAAGGGGGCAGGAAAAAGGTGAGTCTTTACTTGATTTTCTTGGTTAGAACTGCTAAGATTTTACTTCAGTGATTCTAATCAGAGGTAATCCTTTAGAGAAAAGGTAGCAGGAGTTTGGGACTGCAGACTCTATTTGTGGCTCTTGCTGATTTGTGATTCCACTTACAGAACAATATCTTCTATAGAGTGATGGTTTTTGAGCATGAAGTTCCTCTGCCTTGTAGCTCTTTTAAACTTCTACAAGAGGTGAGTAATTTAGAAAGAAAGAAAACAAACAAGAAAAAAAAAAAGTGAGCAGACCAGTAGAGCTGGGGGGAAAAGTGGGGGGGGTGAGAAGAAGGCTTGTGAACAGTTAGGTCTAAATCCCTGAGTGAGTGTGAGGAAATGAGCACGTCCAAAGAAGAGGAGCAAAGTCAGTGAACGGTCTAGAAAACAGGATTTGTGAGAAATAGCTGAGGGAGCTGGGGTGGTTTAGTCTGGAGAAAAGAAGGTTCAGGGGACACCTTGTCACACTCTACAACTACCTGAAAGGTGGTCTTGGCAGTGTTAAGTTTATGGTTGGACTCAATCTTGAGAGTCTCTTCCAACCTAAACAATTCTATGAAATAGAGTTTATCCAGTCTCTGTATGTTACAAGTATAAGGCCTCAGCTTAGCCAGATTTTCAGTGCATTCATACTCAAAATGCAGAATGAGGAATTCTTTAGGAAATAGATAATATCGGTGCACCAAAAGCAACTCCTAAATTAGGTACTCACTATCTGGGAAGTTCAGTTCCAATGTAACACTTCTCAAAGACAGTAAATTCTGACAGAAAAACCACACTCTTCAGGTCACTAAGCTGCTTTTGCTCTCACCCTCAGAAAGGTCAGAGTTTGAGAGGAATCTATGTGGGTGGAAGCCTAATGTATAAACTCACAATATAAGCCTGATTACAGTGATTATGCAAGGTTGTACCTAGCTGAGTTTCTTCTCTTTTAGCTATTTCTGAAAACCATTTGGGATTTATTGTTGAAGTTTCCTTGAAAAGTGAAGTGTTACAAACCCCTGAAGCTGCAGCCTGGAGCAAATGCATTCTAATATCAGAAAAAAAGAGAGAGGCGGAGAGGTGGTGCCTTAAAGCTTGGCACATATAAGCCTATTACAACATTCTTGTTTGAAATAGAAGACAAAGTTTCTTCCTAAAATATGATGATTGCTTTGTAGAAATGTGGAACAACTGTTCTGTTGAGAACAGTTTTACCTATTTTATCAGAAGAGTTTTCTTGTGTAGTGAAGATCCCCCAAGCTGTTTGACAGAGCTCTTCAGGGAACTCAGAGAATAAAATGAGGCAATCTTTTGCAGGACTACTAGTTTAGCAGGGTCATGTAGCACTCAAAGTAAAATGAGTCCTGAAAGTTTTGCTGGTTTTCCACCTCTAGTATTAATTTGCTGGGTACTTTTGGGCAGCGGAATTGATCACTGCAAGACCCACTTTTTCAAATAATGGGTCACTCAACGTTCTCTTGCTATGTGAAAACTTCTGAAATGGGTTGGGTAGAAGAACCTATACTGTGAAAGACAAATGCTCCCTCATTAAACAGAGTGCCCAGATCATGAGAAAGCTAAGAGAAGTCAAGGGAGCTCTGTCAGCTTACACTGCTTCCAACAGAACCCTCTAACCTAGGATGAGGGCTCATATGACAAATACTCATCTACTATCTTTAAATCTCTTGAGAAACTGCAGACGTCAGATCCTTATCTCACTAAAATCTATCCCAAAGGGGCCATTGTGTAGACTGAGGATGAATTAAAGCTTAAAAAAAAGTAAATCTATAACTCAGTTATGTCTCTCGGTTTGGCAAGGCAGGCTCACTGAATCACAGCCCCTCCACTCTCTGTGCTGCTGTGTGACGAAGGGCTTGGCCATGCCACAGTGAAGCTTATGAAGCTTATCTGTGCTTAAGTAGAAGGGTGCCCTGCCTTAGTCAGCAAGGGTCTCCCTGCACAGGATTGAAGGCCAGCATGTACTTAAGTGCTCCCTGCCTTGAGGGCTTAAGCTCTTATCCAGCACAATTCTAGTACTTCAAGAGTCATATTCTGCTTTCATTTAACACTGATGCAAGCATGAATAACTTTACTGAGATTAGTGGCATTACTTAGCTTATATCACTGTGCAATAATACCAGAATTTGACTGTATTAACTCTTTCCTACTGTGCTTCGCTCTTCTGAGGATACCTTTGCCAGAAATGTTGTATTTCTGCTGAACTGTCTATTATTTGGGGCAATTAAGAGATTTTCATCTCCGTAATATTAATTTCTTGGCTTCTTTCAGCATGGCCCTAGGGAACCATCTAACTTCTTTCAACAGACATACTGATAAATTCCCTAAGATGTATACTGCTTTCCTTTTCAGTGCTTGAACTGAATAGATTTATAAGGCAGATATTACTTTAATCTGGAAAATATTCCCCACCACTGAACATGCTGTTGTTCTGTTGGCTCAGCTGGGGTGCTGTTCCTTTCTTCGCCCTAGTAACAGCTTTAGCTGTTGAAAGAAATGTTGAACCAAAGAGATCTCCGGGCATCTAGTGGTTCACCGGGAAAACTGCATCTCCACGCCAGCGGTTTAGGGACGAACGAAGAGCAAGCAAGAAGGCGATGAGGAATGCTGCAGGGGAACACTGCCACCTGTTCCGAGCCCGGCCAGCAGCGAACCTTGGGACTCGGGCACAAAAGTTTAGTGTCTCTGCATGTGTCGCTGCCCAACCCTCATTATCACCATCAAATGACGGCGATAGGAACCAGGCAGCCTGGGGGAATGCAGGGATGTGATCGTTTGCTCTCTGCATCCATTCACAGACTGTGATAAATCAGACCCTTCCTAATGGCGCAGTAAAAAGGAGGACTACCCTTGCGATTAATGGAATACAAAGCCACGAATGGGATACAAACACATGCCTCCATTTTCCTTGTATTATTAATGGCACGTATTAAAAATTGAGTGTTTACAATATGAAAATGCTGCTCACTCCCACAAGAACTGTCCCTCTGAGTACAGCAGCACAGAAGATTAAGTGTAGCTGCCACAGCCACACACATATCATTCAAATCCTTATTTTTGTCCGTATAAGTGCAAATACCTTGGCTAACCGTGATCATTTTGCAGACTATTATCCACTTTTTTAAGGGTAATGTTTGTATGGCCTAGAGCTAGACTACGAGGGGATTCTTTCTAAACCCTGCATCTTGCAGTTAAAATTTAAATTTCCAGAGGGCCCAGCTGAGATCAGAGCTTTGTGCCAAGCACTGAGTAAATATATGAAAGAGAGCCCCGGGTACAAATTAAAATTCTGAAAGAAACTGAAGTGAAAGGAAAGGCAATTCATGTGTAAAAACAGACATTTTAGTGCAAGGAAATAAAACACGACAGAGATGAGCAAAGAGGACAAATAAATGGAAACCAATTGTCACTTCTATGTCCATCACCTCCCCTAAAGGCCTCTCCCCACCCTTGAAATGTTGCCTTATGTTTTAATGTAGTACAAAATAAAGCACAGGCTCTCTGATTTAAATGCCATTGCTGAGAAAGCAACAAGTACACTTCTCTCTTGATTGGAAATTAGATCTCCACACTATAAGAAGTGAAAAGCATTTTCCTAAAATTGCAACTTCACAGTGTAAAACTAGAAAGTGGCAAAATGGCTGCAGTAGACAGAATCTTGGTTCAGTCCTCTTGTGTCTCTATTACGGCACACTTCACTTTCTTGATTATATGCTATTTTTCTCAGCAGCCCCCTGACATATGTTGCAGACCTGGGCTGAACTGATCATCAAAATAATGCATAGCAACTAGCAGGGAAGCTGTCAGCTACTGGAGAGATTTACAATGAATTCAGTAACACTAGCAAAAATGAGATGCCTGTAGTTCACCTGAACAAGGTGAGAGTTCTGATCCATGTATATGCAGAGTTTTCCAAAACTGCTTTGTGTATCAGAAGCCCTCTAAAACTAACAGGAAAGACAAGTACATGATCAACGTGCTTATCAGACAGTGAATAGCTCAATATATAAATATGTTTGGAGCCCCTTAGCAAATGCATCATGCAGTGACAAAACATGTTTCCATGTAAAGGAAGTCATGGTTGGGGTACTTTGGGTTCCAGCTACCAGACAGAATGCTGCTGGCCGTTGTTTTTCCAGCGATGTACAAATAGTGTGCTATTTGGTGGTTGACAAAGTAAAAATATCTAAATGGTTATTCTGGAACAAGGTACATCGAAGAAGAATAGCCTGAAAAAGTTAAGCAGATTAAAGGTGAGCAGTGATGGTTAATTCTGCCAGAGTCACTTTATTAAAAGCAATTACTACAACTTCTCTCAAGAGCAATTTGTTCTTGGAGCAGATAAGTCAGTGATGTGATCTTTCTGTGAAATAATACACAACAAGACAGGCATCCTTGAATTCCCAAGTGATCGTAGATTTGCATTTTCAGCAGGTAATTTCAACAAATGTTATTCCAATTTAAATGTCTCTCTCAGTAGATTCAGCTCTGCCATGTTAAAAACCAGCACATGAGAGATGGAACATATCTATCTCGTTCAGACTACAGAGTCCAGGTTGATGGCAAACGATGATACTGATGACAGCAAATACCTCCAAGAGACATAATGCAGTGTGAACCAGAATGCTTGACTTTATTTCAAAGCGAAAGTATTCTGGGCAGTAGGAATGTTTAAAATGATGGAGAAAGATACATCCGGACATTGACCTAAAAGAAAAAAGTTTTTCTAGCTGCGCAGTGTTTAGTGATTCAATCACAGGAAAGCTACTTGAGGAAAACAAAGAGATTTAAAATGGTGTTAGATATAATACAGAATAAGATCATTCAGAGTTACTATGAAGAACAGCATTAAGAGGTGTGTTTTAATGCTGAATGTCCCTGCCAGGATGAAAACTGTGAAAAACGTTTGTGTCCTTGCTTCAGAATACTTAGCGAAATTGTTTTTAAAAAAAGCCCTTGTAAGATCACTGAAGAACAATACTCATGTGTAGGAGTACTCCTACCTATCCTACCCACTACTCATGCCTATTTAGAAGTTATCTGCAGAAGACTTGTACATATCCTTAATACTGATACATTTTATTGTCATCTTCTTGTAACTCCAACCTGAATACTCTGCTAATCAGTTTCCTATAATTTCAGATAAGAAGCAGCATCTTTTTATCCCTGACAGAGCTGTGTGAGGACTTCTGAAAAATGTGTCTGTGAAGGTTCAAATAGGTGCTCTGTAAGGCAATTTTTTACTCCTCGGATGAAAAAAGAAAGTTGTTTGCACACGTGTATCTACTTTTCTGTAAGATTATGGAAATGGACACTGGCAAAAAAGAACTCTACAATGGCTCTATTAGGAAAGGATAATCAAGAGCCATTTCTTCATTAAAACCATTTTGTTTTCTTTCTTGTAAAAGCATAAACTGCATTATGTGTCAGCTTCTGATATTTTTTTCTTCCTCTGGAGTATATGAAACTCCTGATAATAGCATGGGGAAAGTGGAATTGTAGTAAAGGGATCATAATGTTGTTCTATAACTGCATCAAAAGAGATTGCTTTAGAGGGTCCCCACAGCAGAGGTTAGATGGATGCCATTGTTTCTCCATGGCAGTCTTGTTGTCAGGTGAATGGACTGACTCCAAACATATGTGCTACTTGCTTCAGGTGAAGAATAGAGATTTACTCCTACATCATCCATTAGGGAAATCATGTAGATAATTATATTTTTTACTTTTTTTTCTTCCTTTTTTTTTTACCCCCACAGCCTTAATGACATCCAGGGTAGCAGTCTGACTTAATCCATTAAGCAAGACTCCGTCCAGTTCTCTGTAACCTCATGCCAAAATCTAACCAGTTCATCCTCTTTGTCTCTTTTAAGACAAAAATCATCGAAAATGGTGAAAGGGAGAGAGCTTTGCAGCTGACCCGAGTGAGAAAACTCTTTTATTCTCTCTCTGATTGTGCTCTGATTTGCTGTGTTACCTTAAAAATAAGGTGGTTGGATCTCACCTTGCCTCTCTTGCTTGAGCTCTGTGAAATGGAGGTAATTAACATCTGCCTCAGGGAATGCCTTACATTGATACTTAATGGATTAACATTTGCAACGCTCTTTGAAAGCCTCAGATGTGGGTCTGTATGGAAATTCAAAGCATTGTTATCTTGTGGGATAAACAGGTGTTTCTCAAGGCCAATCCTGCTTTATGTGAAAGACAACAAACTCTGAGGGTAGATACATCATCATAATTCAGATAAAGCAAAGCCAGCTGGCTTGCCTGTGCATGGAATGATATCATCCTGTCTTCAATATCATCTGCTTACATATTAGCCTGAAAGTCCCTGTGCATGTAAGAGTAACTGGTACCTATGACAGAAACGCATGATTTTTTAAAATTCCGTGATTGGTGTTGGAAAAAAAGCATATCCTGGTCAGAATTTAGAACAAATATGTGTTGTTCTTTCATGCAGTGAACAAGCTAAGAGAAAAAAATCTTTATCAGACTTTCTCCCCATGGCTGTGGGATGATGTCAATCTTTCTAACTACAAGTGATGGCCCCTCCTAGTCCCTGGCACCAAGATAACTTTTAACCTTGGCTGTTAAAGTTGTCTCTTAGTTCTAACACTGTTGGGGAAGATGAAACAGGAAAGACTTATAAGTATGATTGCCTGGCAAAAGATGCTGAGTATATGGAAACTACGAACCAGATAGAAATGAAAGCATACTTTGAGATACCAGGCCTTGGTTACTGAACAACTGGAAAACAATGGTATGGCCACTGAAGGTAATCCCCTCTTGATTGAACAATACCCTCTGCTTGAAAGCAGGTCCAAGGGTCAGAGCAGACCCTGCTAACTTGGCAGAGGGGGTCCAAAGAGTAGTTTTAGAGTTTAAAATGTAACACAGTATGGTAATGCAATGATTCTTATACGCTGTATGTAAATGCTATAGGATTTGTATCTCGTACTAGGTTGGTTGATGAAAATTAGAATATTCAACACAGAAGATGATTTATTGTATTGTAAAGGACTTCTAGGATCATCTCTTCTTAAGCTTCCACACTTTCTTCATCAACCTTCTCACCCTTCTTCTTCAGCTCTCTCTCTCTCTTGCACTCCTTTACTTTTCTGGCCTGCTCCGAGCTGTGGCTGGCAGCTCTAAGCAGACCCCCTGTACCCACGCCCTTCGTAATAAACCTCATGCTCTAAAACCGGACTTCAGAGATCTCTCGTCTCCATCCGTCCCGACCATCCAAACACCACCAGAAACATCTTACAAACACCAACGGCTTGTACGCTTTAGAGATAATGGGAAAAAGGCTTAATTCTAGTTTTTTGTTTGTATGTAGGTTTTGTAGCAAATTTGTCTGTGAAGGAGAGGCCTTCCTTCATAAAATCTCTCCGGGATCCAACGGAGACCACCTAACAGGTCAAATATGTAAATAGCACAGCCAAGGTCTTCAGCACACATCAGATCACACAACTGCAAAAAGAGGGGGATACTGCATTGTCAGACCATACCAATTTATGCATTCCCTATACTTTGAGGGAAGTGAAAGCCATTGAGATTAAAACCAGGTTGTTCTTTACATGTGTCTTGTGACTCTTCATAATAGACAATTCTGGAATACAGCTTTTAAGTATAGGAAAGTGTTTTCATCCCTGTTCTAATTCTTCTGCCGCCTTCTTCCTTTCTTACAGAAATTGAACCATTCTGTTTGTAATCCTGCTGACCACAGGCAGAGGAAGTGAATCAAGTCCTTTTTTTGCTGTTCATAACAAATATGATATTCATCCAACATGTTACACGCAATCACAAAAACACTGATAATCTTATATAAGATTGTTGTGATGAAGAGAATAAAGGAGGGAAAATAAAACAATTTCAGGCTGAGAAAATAACAAGTATGAGGAAATCTTTAAAAATTTGCATTTGTTTTCATCCTTTAGAAAAATATAAAGAGGGATATTAGCTTTCTAATGAATAAAATATTCTCTCTATATACCATAGGAAAATGAGAAAGGTTTCTTTAATTTTCGCAGATTTAGATTGAATATAAGGAGTTGCATACTATGATGCAGACTAATTATATGCTACATGATAGGCAGTCTAGAAATGTGAAATCTGCTTCATCAGTAGCTTAAAGGAGAAGCCAAACAATCTTAGGATAGTTTCCAGCTAGTTGGACTTGTATGAGAGTTGGTGGTTGGAATGTTTTTGGTTTGTTACACACACACCCACCCACTCACATGATAGATTACAAAGAGTCCTATGGGTTCTCTTCAACATCAGTAAGCAGTACAACCTGATGTAGGATGTGTATTAGTCAGCAAATCTGCATTCCTATCACTGCAACTTGTGTGAAATCCTACTGACATCCCTACACTTACCCTGAACTGGAATCTCTCCAAGAGGTTGCCAAATAGCAGTGCAATGTACTCTGGGACTTTGATCTGATGAGGAAATAATCGGTTAGTACTCTGAGGTCCTGTTCTGGCTGCATGCTGGTTTTGCACAGGAGTTGTTTCTTGACTTCACTGAATTTGCATCAGAATCAAGCTTATTCCCTCTCTTACTGCATATTTGGATACCTTAATAAATGTTTATTTTAGGGGGAGAACATTGTTGGATTTCAGTCACTTCCACTTAGTGGGATTCCATGACTAACACAAGCAGGATCCTGGCCACATACAGGCATTAAGCAGCATGACTGTAACAGCACAGTGTTAAAAATGAGTCACTTAACAAAGGCAGGGAGTGATTAGCATAGAACAGAATAAATGGTACTTAGCTAAAAATATTTTTCCCTGTTCCATTCTTTCAATTTACTTTTTACTTTGAATTACATGGATTAGGGACACCAGACTGATATATTTCATCATACAGTTCCAGCCTGAATATTGTGGTAACAGATAACAGTGTAAGTTTAATATACAACAAGTGACTCTACAGAGACTCATTTCAAGTTGTGTTGGGCGAGGACCTGCTTTGACAGGGGAATTTAAAGTCATATAATGGTGAGTCCTAGAATACTTAACAGTGAAATACATTCTCTGTCGTATGTGTTTGTAAGTTGCAGCCATTTATCTAGAGACAAACAACAAGGAAATGGTCAGGTATATTAACATAGAATTAAGGAAATGCCCTGAATTTACAAATTTATGTATGATGCTATCATATACCCCATTTCTGACCATCAAAGATAAGTATTTTCTCTTCCTTCTGATTATTAACTTACAGATTGCTTTTATATATTTAAAATATTGTACTCGGGTTTGCACTTCTTGTTTTCTGTCTAAATCTGGAATACTCTCATCCTATTCTGTCATGTCAGCTAGTCATTTCTTGTGCCACTCTTCTATTAAAGTGAAATAAGCCTGGCTATTAGCAGGTTTTCCCTTTCCCTTACTTGCAGTTTTCATTTCTGCTGCTTGTTTTGTTGATCATCCCATTACTGACAGCAGCTCACTGAAAACATTTTCTTAAAAAGTCAGCAGATTCTCTATACTGTCTTCTTGATGATCCATGTTTCCATTATGAAGAAAACAGGATCACAATCAATGCATTTGGTCACATGAGCCTCCTCTCAAGAGTATAGGAACAATCCTCTGCTCTCCACTCTGCTGATATTCTCCACCTCTAAAATGGAGATGAAAACTGTAGTCCACAGGACAGGAAGGTTTAAACACTTCATGGACTGTTTCAGTCAGATTACAGGAGTTATAAAAGTACTGCATAAGTAACAGAAAAATTCAAATCACAGCTGAGGCAGAGAGAAATCCCTGGACTCAAATAATGAAGTACTTCAAGACAAGGATGAAAGATGCACTATAAGGTAACTTGCAAACTTCCACGCAGTACGAAGCTGAAGCCACACTGACCAGTCCTCTTTTCTTAAAAGTAAAATGCAATCAAAAGATGAATGTTAATAGGAACACAAACAACTACTTCAGATAAGCTTCTTATGGACTCCTATGTATCCACAGGAAATTTAGAGCAAAAGAGAATGTGATTAGAGGCAGCTGCTAAAATTGGAGGGTAGATGGAAACAAAACTTCAGAGTTACATAGGAAATGAGGTAAAATGAAATGAACTAGCCCAGCTGAGATAATAGAATGGTATATGCATTTGCCACACTTATAAATAAAACATTGACTTAATATTGCACTTCTAGGGTGTACAGATCCCAGGGAATTCAATATAGCATGATGTAAATGTGGGGGCAGAAGGGAAGGCCATATACAAATACATGATGCTGAAAATGACTTTCATGGAGTCTGTAGAGGGGGAGGAAAGAAAAAAAAAAGAGCAAGGACCATTCAAACCCTGATTATTGCTTTACCCTTTAAAACAAAATTCTAATCAGGGCTTGGGCACAGAAAATACGTTAGCCTTCTGACAGAGTCATTCAAATTATAGAGGCAGAAAAGTCCATTTATTACTGTCTTTGAAAAGCTTCTGTATCTCTTTCAATTTCTGTCACCATCTCAATCCATTGGAGCATGATGTTCTTTTCATTTCCAGTTGATGCAAACCTTCCTGGCAAACAGGAGAAACCATCCAAGTAATGTGAAGTGTCTTGTTGAAAACACACAGTCTTGTTGAAAACACACAAACACCTGGACTTTAAAAAGCAGGTTCTCTTTCTTTAACTCCTAATGTTTTGAAAGGAAGGAGAAACTCAATAGTGTATGTTCCAAATGGAGTGGGCGAGTATTTGATGAATGAACAGAACATGAACACAATACAGAGGTATCCTGTGGAGTGTATTTGATACAAATGTGATTTCAAGTGCTTTATGGAATTTAAATTGGGTAGAAGGATGCAGAAATTAAAAGCCAGGAAGACAAGGAAATTAGGAGAATTTTTTTTCACCTGATGAGATGGAAAGATAAAAAACAATTTTCAGGTCTCACATGATGGTAGAGAAAATTCTTGCACTGAGGTAGCAAAGAGAAAGTCAAAATTAATAAAATATATATGCAGGGAACTTCCAAATGTGTTTATAAAATGTGTGTTTAAAATTCCCTGAAGTTTTTGTACAGTCCATTGGAAACCCAGACCTTTAGAGGGGGGAAATAAAAAAGATTTTTTAAGAGAAATAACTTCATAGCCTCTCAATAGGTGTGCCAGAAAGGCAAAAGAACATTTGCTGCTGCTCCAGAAATATTTTAGAGGAGGCAGAAAAAATGGCTCTCTGTACAAATTAAACAGTTGTCACTTCTTTTATGAATCCTATCATGTAAGCAACTGTTAGTTTTTCCATACCTGTTTCTTTGGGATAGTTTTTCTGATTTGTTTTTGTGGGTTTGCATACCCTGCTTAAAGCAAGAACTGCTTTTTGCAGAGTTTTGTTGGTCTTCTGAAGAACTATAGGGGTGAAATTGATTCTACCTTCTTAGTAGTCATTTCCTGAAAGTCTTTCAGTGACTCCATTATTGCTGACTTCAAGTACTTGTCTTTGTGGGCCAAAGAGGACACAACAGGTATGACATCATGTGCAACACCTTGTTGCTGCCTATTACTGTATTCCTGCAGCCTAGGCTACAGGCTGTGGAGTTCTGCCCTCAGTTAGTTTACCTTTTCATGAAAGTGCCTTCGTCATCTTGACAGACGCTTGTGTGTTGTGGGCAAGATGTGTTACAAAGGAACTCCTGAGTCTGAATTCTGCTTATGATGTGCAGAGTGTGATACTCCCAAATGCTGGATAGAGTGAGGCAAGTTATGTTTGTCATGCCTTGAATGGAGAAAAACAGTATCTGGCATTCAGATATATGGACTGCTTTTGATTTATTTAAAGGATGTACTTTCCTACCAGTCTTTGGATTATTATTTATAGCAACAGTGTATGTACTGTTAGGTATCTGCAAGTTGGCTCTGAAGGCTTACTAATACTTACAGATATCCCAGATATTTGCACTATAGTAGGGAAATTGCCTACTTTTATGCTGAAATGGCTCAATGCATTTGGCCAAGTCCATCAAGACGAGTTAAAATTAATCTAATATCATACTTAGAGAAGCAAGGAAGGTCATTTACAGGGCACATTGCCAGCAGACTTCTCTGAAGGTTTTTTTCTTCTTTTTCTTTTCTTTCTTTTGCAAGAAAGAACAAAATAACATAGCCCTCATTGTCCATTTGTTCTTGAGCGCCTTGAACTGACTTACTCTGTACCAACAGCCTTACATGTACAATTAACTCCTTCAAATCAGCTGGCAAAAGCTCATGGAAAGCACTGCCTTGTGAAAGACCTGGCATAACCAATGACCCAGCCATCTGACCAGCCTGGCTGTGTGATGACAATGAAAAATAGTCCTGCTGAGAAAAACAGCATCATCCTGTGACGGCTACACAGTGACAAAGAGGCTCCAAGAAGGGCTCAATACTTGCTCTGCTTGACGCTTCATCAGCCTGCCACCTCAAAGATGAATGTTTGTATAAGAGTGCCCAGCAGGATGCTAGCACAGCACTGAACTGCGTGTTCTGGCTGTGGCTGAGATCATTTTTGCAGAGTTGCTACAGAAAAGAGGAGCAGGGCAGCCTGTCACAGCCCACAGATGCATATCCCATCCTACTGTGACACATGAAGGGCTGCATTCCCAGGTTTGTATGCACCACATGTCCAGAGGTAAAAGGCGCTGGATTGAGTCTTCACAGAGTAAGGCGTCAGAGTACCTGATTGCCACACATGAGCTTGCAAGTGTGGTTAGGAGAAGTATTAATGGAAACCTTCCCCATTCTTACTGCTAACCTGGCTAAGATCCCCTGTGATGATAATAATAATAATGGAGTTTCTAATGGCATTAGTAATTTCTTTACAATTGGTGAGTTTTGACTGGTAAAGGCATGAAAATAAACAAGACACAATACAGATAAGAAGTAGGTAACAATTTTCCATACAATTCCACTGAAAATGTCACTGTAAGAACTATATAATCAAGGCACAAATAAGCAAAGAGCACAGAATAAATAGAACAGCCCTCTTACTGTAACTTATACGACTTGTACTTATTCAACTGTAAAGAGTGTACTGAACACTAAAGAATGGATCACCTGCAGTAAGCTAAATTGTTTTTCTGCTGATGATACAGTTCCACATGGTGTGGTGATTCAAGGGGAAAGAGGATGGTAAAAGAAGTAGAAAGAGGAGGAAAGACCACAGCTCTGCATCATAAGAAGAAAATGAAATGCATAAACTAGAGAAAAGGCATCTCTAAGAAATTCAGTTGTGATGCTTTCCCACTTCAAGTGCAGTGGGAACGCAAAGATTTTAATCCATCCAGTGATTTCAAGGTTAGATACTATAAAGTTCCTTCTTGTGGCACAAAACAGGGGCCTAATTTTCAGATAGCACTTGAAGTCACATGGTCTCAACAGCTCACTGAACCTTTTGGCACCTAAATTGCAGACAAGTCGCAGTTCAGATGGAGTCCCCTTTCCTAGTCTGTTAATGCACAACTTCCAAAGGCACTGTGACCATGTGAACTGCAGTAAGCACTGGAGCAATGGGCAAAATGAACCAGACTTCTAGACAGACGCATTTGTTATGGAAAGGGATTCAAGCAAACCACATCGCCTACTTCAACTGAACGCTACATTGCAGTAACTGTGTGCTGTTGGGTTCAAGCTCGTGAGCACAAAGTTCTGATGCTCTGTTAAAGCATTCATGTAGTGATAATGCATTTTTAATCCCTATTATTTACACTGTGCCACGTAGTAATATAAAAATTAGAAGCTGACCTCAAAATCTACATTGTTAGGAAGCACAGGAAAGATTAATCTAAATTAGTTCCATGAAGCTCAAGAGTGGTCTAAAAGTATGCCACCTGGAAAATAAGTCTTATAAATATACTTAGCTTGCTGTTTCCCCCAGCTATGTAAGATTTCTGTGGGAGTTTCATAACAAAATACTTGCTATTTTTGAGGTGTTTAGGAGAGTCAAGGAAAAGTAAAGGAAACAACTGGATTACATTTTAAGGGTAAATAATAAAATTTGAATATAGTATTCAGGAGAGGATCACTAGAGCATGTACTTCCATGTGCACTACTAGCTGAAGACACCAAGCAGTAAATTGAATTATCAGTGTCTGTAATTTCTCCTAGAATTTTGCAGTGTTCAACTCCAGTCTAAGTGTCATGTGGTTTTGGTATATATTTCATATTTAGCACCTGTATGCATGAATTTGTTGAAATGCTTATATAGAATTTCAGTATATGTCAGGAACACACTACTACCTAAATTCTGGTGCTCTACAAAAGGATCTTGTAGTTTCTATTTGACTTAGTGGTGTCAGGGGACAGGAAACAATTCTGAAGTGACTATTTTTCCTGGAGTAGTGGAGACAGCAAAACCCATTCTCTGAAGCAGTTTCTGACTCTTAGATCATAACCTGCTTTCATACACCATCATGTGTAGAATGGAAGTCCTCTTATAAAGCATCCCTAATTTGATTGGGATTGCATAAGCCTATGGCACCACCTAGCTGCAAACACTTGGGGTTTATTATTTTTTCATTTCAAACCCACCATTTAAATTTCACTAGCACTTAATTAAGAAGTAGGATAAGTATTTACTACAAATGTACTTATTATCTGATCTGTGGTTCCCCAGACGTGTTCCAAGTCTTCTGGACGTTCTGGATTATCTCACTGGTTTGTTATAAGATGGTGCCTTAGTGCTTATCTATAGGCACTGACTCAGTGGAAAGGAATTAGGTGTCTTGGGCTCATGTCTAAGTACAAGTCTGAGCTAAGATGCTAACCGGTATTTCCTCCTTCTGAACCAGAACACTTCCTGAAGTTATTTGCCTGTTAAATTCCAAAGTGTGTTATCATCCTAAACAGAAAAAAAAATTAAGAATCTAAAACTAACTGTCAAAAAAAGATATTTATTTTACAGATATTACAGAATTTACAGGAATTTACAGGAATTACAGAAGGAACTTCAGATGCACTTTGGAAAAAAAAGTCAACAAATTAATGTAGCAAACCATCTCTTCTTTTCTGCAGCTGGTCAAAAACATGAAAAATATATTTTTCAATAAGAACAAACACCCATTTTTTCAAGTTAATATCCTCAATATAGGTGTCAAAAGGAACATTCTTACTCTATACAGAAGTGTATTTTTTCTATTTTCCTTAAAAATATAGTCATTTCTGTGTTAATCTAAGCCAATACATCTTCGTTTTGTTTCCTAGGATGTTTTTTACAGCCACTGAACAAAATCAAATACCCTGTAATTTGGTCAGCTCCACAGAGCAGGCTGGAGACACATTAAATATATTAATATCTTCATTTCTTTATATGTTTCCCAGAAACCTCGGCATAAAAGAAGTAGAATTTGACATTTATAAAATGAGTCTTTTATGAACTTGGTGGAGTTTGATACACCTACATTCAGAAAAGATGCTTGAGTTGTAATGGAAAGGTCTTCATGACTGAGTGATCATTATACTATTAACAGTTATATTTGGTGAAAGAACAGCAGGCTGATGTTTTTCTTTGCTGATGTTCATCTCAGGCAGAGTTCAGAAAAATGCCTTTGAGGAAAATGCAGTACATGCTCTAGAGAACAGAGAATAGCTTGGGTGTGGTTTTTTTTCCTTAGAGATGGCATTTTAGACGTCAGCTTCCTTCTCTCTTTGCAATACGCACAGAAGATTCGCTTATGCCATTGCACAGAATTACTTAGCCTTACAAGCTGTACAGATGCTTCTTTCTGTACCATTATCAAAAGTCTTGTTGAAAAGCCAAAATGACAGATACAGCACAGTCAGACATGCTTTCTCAGCATGCAGCTATCTCCTTCACATGTCCTCTGGTCGGTACTTCAGAAGATTTATTTTAGAAGCTGAAGGAAAGAAAAGCAGGTGAAAAGGGGATCATAACACCAGCACCTTCAATCTCATGCTTCAGGCCTCAAAGAATGCTACCACAGACATGAATAAAATGCAAACTTTCTCCTCCAGAAAGTTTTATATTAGCAATTAACCAGAGTGCTATAAAATTTTTATCAAGCACACTGATGTTTTTGCAGTACAGAAAGGTGAGCTGTTTGAACCAGAGAGGTAACGTTATTCTGCATTTCATTGTTTCCAATGAATTGGAAACGTAGGTGCTGATTTCTCTTAACTGCACTGTACACAAAGGCTTTTCCAAAGCTTACTGAAGTTACTGCATCCTTCTCAATGCAGGATTGCATCCTGACAGCTCTGGGCAGCATGGCCAGAGAAGCAGACTCCTGCCTCCCAAGGCAGGAGAAGCAATGTGCCAGAGCACCCTAAAAAAAAGTATAGTCCAGGAAAAGGGTAAGGGGAAGCATGTCATGTCCCTCCCTCCTTTTTCTTGTACTCTGTTGTCAGAAAGTACTTTGATATTTCATTTCTTTCACATTGCTTTATCAGAATCTCCTTTAATTAAAAAAAATAAATCCCAAGAAACAAAAAGAACCCAAAAAAATCAAAGGAAAAACTTACAAAATAGATACTTGGCCATTAAAGTTGAGAAGAGATTCTGTAATTTTGAACCTTGGTTAGAGGCAGACACTGCCCAAAACATCAGAGTAAACTCTCCATGGAAAAGAGCAACAGGACCAAAATACTAGTTCATTCTAGAATTCTTAATCTGATGAACGAGAGATTTTTTTTTTACCACAAGTCCCTAAACAAATAACAATTGTTCTGGTTAGACTTTGTTTTGGTATGGATATTATAAAAGAATCAAGCAACTGCTTATACTGATCATTAGTGGAACTATTGAAAGTCCTTAATTATTTATTTCAATAGGAAAAATTTTGAGAGATAATTTTGCTGAAGCACAGGCATATAAGATATTAAATAGAAAGAATTTTTTCCTATTTAAAAAAATGAAAAGTGATTTACTCATGGAAGTAAGATAACTGTTATTTCTCTTCTGTACCTACTTCTGCAGTACCTTACATGACACCATTGATTCTGATGAGTTTGGATAGCCCTTATCCTAACTGGGTCATTTACATCCCAGTCAAGGGAAAAAACCCGTAATGATGACCTTTGAACATTAGAATTGCAAGAATATTGGGAATAAGAGTTTTGTAAGGAGAAAAGCTTTGGCCAGAAAAGAAATTTATGTACTGGAAATCCAAAAATGGAAGTACAAAATTAGCTGGAAAACATTAATGTGCAGTGTTTACAAAAATAAATGGTAAAATGTAGCTTATTTGTATAAATAAAAACTAATACATGAAACAAGGGGTGCTGCTATGTATAAGGACGGTATGCACTAAAGATAACTGATGTATGAGCAAACAGTGAGTAATATGTTGCTCCCTATTCTACATACACATTCCTATTGAAAGTGCAGTAAGGGCAAGACTATTAATATGAAACAGCGCATAGATATAAAAACTGCATATTCAACAGGGAAATAGGTGACCCCAGGCTGGTGGCAAAGTTATTTAAAAAGCTATCCCTTCCAGTCTCTAAATGCTTCCATGAAATTTGAGAATAGGTTATTATATTTTCTATATAAAAAGGGAGTAGTTGTGTGATTCAGACAGCTGATCTATTAGTTTGATCTCAGCTCATTAAGCACTATGCAAAAACAACAAAGAACATTTTGCTGAAAGAAAAGGCATAGAAAGACATGGCTAGTGGAATTTCCCTCAATCTGTCTTCTGACTTCTCTGGTTAAATATTTTCACCACTAATATTGGCTCTGTAATCCGGTGCTCTGATGAAATTTATTGTATACACGTTGCAGTAATTAACAAATCATAGGAGACAGTGAATAATAGATAAAGAAGAGGGAAAAACTGGATTAGCACAGAGCCCTAAGTACTAGAAATGAGATTAGATTAAATTAAATCACAGAAAACAGCAGGTCATACTTTTATATCACAGATCATCACACGTTCTTTAGTGATGAAATGACACAAGATCCAGTGTTAACTAGTTAGTCATAGCTTGTCTAATACTAGCTACATGATATCGTCTTCAAAAGGAAAAATACCTTTTGGGATCATATCAGAAAAGATATTTCCAGCAGCCAATGCATTGAGAAAGAATGATTTTTAATATATAAGGCAAATTTTGGACTTAAGTTTTTGGAAGGAGGTATCTTAGAAAGTAGCTCTAACCAGTTACCAAAGTGAATAAGAGGATTTTCTTCTTTCTTAATACTGGAAAATGTGCAAGGAAATTACTGGGTCATGTAGAAAGTTGATCAAAATATGTGCCATGTCTAATAGCATTGGGAGTTTATAGCCCTGTTCTGCAGCTGAGCCTCCAGGAATACTGTCAACAGTATGAAAAAAAAAAAAAAAAGAGGAAATACATGGCAGGAAAAACTGCAAACACTCACAACATTTAAAGTGTCACTACAGACCTGAACAGGCCAAATACTCTATCAAGGCACCCAAGTTTACAGATCAAAGATAACATATTAGAATGAGACAAAAATCAGAATGTTTCATTCAATCCTACAGCTCTATTTTATGCTGTTAAAGTAACAGAGGCTTTATTTGGTTTTGATTTTGCTTGTCTATTAATTACCTTAAAGAGAGCGCTTTATTAAGGATATGTTCTAGATAAGAATTTTCTATGCCCGTCAAGTGTTTTGATAGCACAAACACACTACATGGAAGTAATAGTCATGACTCACTATCAGTTAGTGATTACAGAAGGTGGTGCCACTCCAGTTGGGCAGAAATACAGGGATTATCATCAGATCCTGCAGGTTTGGAGGTCACTCTTTCTTTTTTTTTCCTCTTTTTTTTTTTTCTGTTTATGTCTCTCCCTCACCTCCCTTGCCCTTTTCTCATCACACATCTTGCTAAATCATAACTACATTCTTCAAGATAGGTACTGAGTCCTCTGATATAGGTATAGAGTGCTATAGTAAAAAGACTTCAGTATGACTTTCCCTGTGACAGGATTTTAGCAGGACTTGTTCTGCTCTTGCTTGGATCCTTCTGCTCATGTGAGAGTTCTGTGCACTGCTACAACCAAGCAAGGAGGTCAGTCTCTTTCTGCTTCCCCAGAATATGTCCAGATAGCTACTTTAAGTACAAGCCCACATCCTGCAGGCTGAGGTGCCATAGCTGGTCTAGACTGCAAGGTCATCAGATCACTTTCCTAATGCAGGAAGTGAAGGATTCAGACATGGAGATTCTGTTCCCTACCCTGGACTCTCACACATCCAGCTGTTGGAACAGTGAAGCGTTAGGATACACCTTGGCTCTGTGACATTGCTTTGGCAGTTTCTCTTCAACATTACTTATTCAACACCCCTAGGAGCTAAATAAATGAATGGCACACTTAACAAGTGGGCCAGGGACTGGAGGATCCCACATGCCAGGTCATAATGATGAGAGAAGACAGCAGCAAGCACAGGCAGCAAAATTAAGCAAGTATTCCTAGTTCAAGTCTTTAATGAGGACTGTTTGGTGTATGTTACAGCTACCTTGTCACTCCTTCCACAACTCAAAGATTCCCAGGTTAGCAGTCAAGTGGTAGCTCCAGAAGCAGAACAATCTAACCAGTGTTTTGCTGCATGCACACAAATTATCTTTGTTAGGATGCAGGTGCTGTGGCATTATGTCTGTGCTTCTCTTGATGTGATGTGGTAGCTCTGAAGATCCAGGCAGTGTACCCTGTGATTGTATCTGCTCCACTGGCTTCAGCTTAGCAGGGTCCTGGCCCTGCTGTGTTGTGCAGTATAGATAGTTCTCTACCTTGTAAAGAGCAGAGTTACTCCTTGGAAACCCTGCTGACACCACAAGCTGCTTTTCAAGCCAGTTATCTTTCTTAAGATGTGTAAACTGAAAAAGGAGTTTCTCTGGACTGCTGAGAAATGATACACAGAGTTGCTTTTATATTTGTCTCAGACACACATTGTTCAAAATTCAGTACTGGAGGAGTAATCTGAACTAAGTGGATTTCCTATTCTTCATAACTTTGTCAAATATCAAAAAAATACAATGAAGCTTATACAAGTGAGTGAATGTAAAAGAAATTAGGTTCCTATAAGGAAATGTGAGAATTTGATCAGACTGTTTAAATCACTATACCTTAGAAAACTTAGGGTAAAGAAAGGAATCAGTAAGGAAGACATTTTGTTTAGTAACAGTGCTTGTTGCTGTTATCAACTGTCATTGGGACTGATGTACATATTCTAACAAAAGATACGACAGGGAGAATCAAATTTCTCTATTTCAAAATAGACTGGAATTAATGTTCCAAGTGCAGTCTTCTGAAATTACAGGTAATGAGGTTATAAACAATCCCTTTTACCAAAGACAGGGTTGCACACAAGGGAAAAATCCAGTTAGAAGAAACATCACTTTTTCAGGTGACAGTAACGGAACATCACAGGATTGCAATCAGAGTTCCTAACCAGTGAAATGCATTAATCTTTCAGACAGCAAGGCTGTCCTGCAGATATTTGCAGTGGGTTTTAATTTTTTTCTGTGTCTATGACTATCTGTTTCTACCCACTAATAGATCCTCACATGATAACACGTTTCCCTCATTCCCCCATCTCAGATGCAAAACAAGCAGATGTGAGGGAAGGAATTTAAAGGGAGGGAATTAGAAAATTAGAAATAAGGAGGCTAGAAAAGAAGATGGACAGCAGCACAGGTGGGAAAGAAGTCCCTAGAGGAATTTAAGAGAATGGAAATATAAGAAGACACATAAACATTGAGAAAGACGTGTATGTAAGGCAATGATTTAAGAGTGTGCAGAGATGGATGCCAAAACTAGTGCTATTTGTTTTGTCTCTAAGTACTTGATTTTGCAACTTTAACATAGGGATTGGCTGTTGAGAGGAATACCCTATAACTCTGTTATTAAAAATAAAATAAAATATTATCTAAGAGGGTGAATTCGGATGCCCAGTGTTGAGAACTTCAGCTAATTCCCTCTGTACCTTGGGACTGATGGTCTTTCTTGCACCCATTTCCTTCCTGTTGTAAGTACTGGCACTGTTTTTCAGAAGGTACTATGTTTCACTGCAGAGACAGTTGAACTTACGTGGAGAAATCAATCTCTTGTTAAAGCACACTGGAAGTTTAACAGAACAATTAAAATTAATGGAAAAGGTGCGAAATTATTTTAGAAACTTCAAGGTCACGTTTAGGAGTGTTTGGGTCCAGGCTTCTTGACTGTAGTTGTCTTTTTCAGCTATATCTGAAATTTAAAGTAAATATGAAAATCAGATATCTCAATCCCACTTCTCTGCCTTGGTCTTGTTTTCTCCTTTTTCTCTTCATTTTCTGCCATTCTGTGTTTTATCAGTGCTTAGCTTTCCTCATGGGTGTCACATGAGTTCTGCATGTGGAGATGAAGGACTTGCACAACAGCAAGGTGCAGACTGTCAGGTCAGTACTGCCAAACTTTGTTGGATGCTTTTTGGAACAGGAAGATTTCATCAAGATAAAGCTATTTTCTTCTTTTAGAGGAAGAAACAAACTTGCAAAGAACAGCAACATAAAACCCCTTGACTCTAAGTGTCAAGCTTAAAAAAAAGTAAACGCATTCCACCGGCTAAGATGGAAACACTTTTCAGCAAAAAAGAGCCCATTCAGGTCAGCATCAAGTCAGCCTGTTTCAGTTTTGTGCTTTGTTTTATAATTAATTTTCTTTACACACACAGCATTTGAAGTTGAAATAACTGGGTCAGGAGCCCAGATTTCCAAGGCTGGGATTGCAATGAATACTCCACTATCCATGAGGAAATATAAGGCCAGTAGAGTGTCCTATGTGCCTTTTTCCCATGAAATAAATAACCCATTCTCATATCCCCACAACAGAGTATTTCAGAGGCCCAGTGGTCAGCAAGCCACGAGGGCTGAGCAATTAGCACTGCAGTGAGAGAAAGGCATTAAAAGAACAACTACTACAGAAAATAAAGCCTACCCCTCTCCAGTGCAGTGGGCATGTGTGTCACAGCCTTTGAAACCTCCTGCCTGATGGCTTCTCTGAGGTTAGTTTGAATGCCATTATTCAGACAGCTACAGCTACCTCTCAAGGGCTTGATTTCCTGCTATCTTAGAGGTTATGTGTAATCACTGATGTGAGTGGCAGGAATCAGGAGAGCAGAATTCTCTTCTTCACTAGGCCCACTTTTCCACCACCTAAGTGACTAAACGTGCATAACAAAGTAACGATCCTCTCTCCAAAAACTCAAATTAAGGCACTGTCACATTTTCACCTTTTTTTTTTGGAAATACTGCTTAGAATCTGGCAATACTGAAAACACTGAGAAGAGGAGATGAGAGAACAGAGTGAATATGCAAACAGCTCCTTTCTATCCTTCTTTTACAATATCATAGCCAAAGATGTAAAAGATGGAAATATTCAGTGAGATTTGGTTTATGGAATCACAGTTCTTCATTGTGATTCGCAAGAACTCAAAAGAACTGAAGTGCTTAAGGAATCTGAAATGACAAAGAGAAATAACAGTGCGATGCTAAATCTGGAAGTGACTTAACAGTATTTAGAAAAATAAAGTCTTTGATATAAGCATCTGGAAAAAAATGCCAACAGCCCACAGAGATGCCCCGATATTTTTTGTTTCCCTGGGGTTTTGTTTTGTTTTGTTTAACTTTGTTTTGTTCCAGTTTTCTGCCTTTTGATTTTATAACATGGTAATCTCTTTGGATAAAAATTAACT
Organism: Rhagologus leucostigma; assembly: GCA_013397725.1. Taxonomy (NCBI): domain Eukaryota; kingdom Metazoa; phylum Chordata; class Aves; order Passeriformes; genus Rhagologus; species Rhagologus leucostigma. Next base: position 1,527,775 of record VZTD01005601.1, on the reverse strand, counting down.
TTCTCTGAGTGATTTTTGTTACAGATTCACTTACCCTGGTCAGATGCTCAGCAGACTGGAAATTGGCTTTTTTCCAGCAATATAAACCAAGAAATAAGCAGAAAAAAAGTCCTCTCTCAGGTAAACTAAAGACCTGGCTACGAACACTACCACCTAGTTTTGAAAGGCACAATACAAGGCAGGTATACTTCAGAGCCTTAATGGAACTTAATTGATTTCCAAGTCACATAAAACTCTTCCAGCACAAAAAAGTCTTGGAAGTCTGTGATCTTGCTTATTGTTTTGTTGGGATTTGGAGAAGGTTTTTTGTTGTTATTGATAAAAGTTCTTGCTTTGATGTAAATTAAATGAGAAATGTTAATCACATTTCCTCAGATCATATGTCCAGCTGTTTAACTAATTTAATTGTTGTTCCAAATACAGGGAAAAAGAGAGCCAGACAGTACCAGTATTGGAAAATACTTTTTTTCTTTTTTTTCCATAATGCTTAAGGACCAGTATGTTTCTCTTGGAGCAGTGAAGGCATAATTCCTTCTCTTAGACTAGATGAAGACCAAAAGTTGGACCTGCACTTCAAGGAAAATGGAGGATCATGATTTATTTTGTCCAAAATACAGCAGAATTCTCAGTATTGAGAATCATCTCTCTGACCCTGTGCCTGACTCCTGGAGTGTCAGTTGTGCTGCTACATGAGGGACCATCACATACAACCAGTAGAGCTAACTTCAGTCCATAAAGTTAAGCAGGATTTCTTTAACATGGAAGGGAGCAACGGGAGTTACTTGTGTGATGAGAGGGTAGAGCATCAGGAGTAAAGGTCACGCATAGGAGAAGAAAAAGAAGTCTCCTGGTGTTTTCTAACACTCAAGTACCTCCTTTTACCGTGCCCTTAAATTCAGTCAAATACAAAAAAATGTAGGCATGATAACAGATTAGCCCCAGTCCTACACCTGGAGCTGACTGGGGCAGAAAAAGCCCACACAGAGTTAGGCTAAGACAATGTATGACTTCATCTAAACTTTCTTCTGGTTATGTCTTTGTCCACCTGATCAGATGGGGGTATTATACGACACTACATTAATTCTTCTCACAGTTTTCAGGCATTAAACACAATAAGCAAACAGTTAGACCAGCAAAAGTGTTATCAGCCCATGAGCAGCCTGTTTGCAGGGAATGTTGTGTAAGGGTGGCACTGTGAAATCCTGCTCCAGATAAACAGAAGTTTTGCAGCTGGCCTGCACAGAACTCCCAGAT
>VZTD01005601.1:1465310-1526472 GCA_013397725.1 Rhagologus leucostigma | reverse complement strand
AAAAAAAAAAAAAGGCACACTAAGTGCTAAATTGTGTAATACTCAAGGCGGGATGATGATATTTCACATAAAGGAAGGAAGCCAAGAGAGAAGGGTATGGTCATGCATAAATGATAAGGTCAAACTCACATCAAAAATCCTCCCTCCCTTCCTCCTTCTCTCACACTCTCTCTCTCAAAAATCTTTCCCTCCCTCCCTTTCTCCCCCCCATCAAAAATCTTTCCTCCCTCTCTCCCTCCCTTCCTTCCTCCGTCTCTTCCTCTTTCCTTTTCTCCCTTTCTCCCCTTTTCTTCCTTCCTTTCCTCCCCTTTTCTAATTACATCAACCTCTGCCTTTTATGCATTTCTTAATTCCCTTAATCCCCTTGTTGTGTGGCTTTGCAAAAGCATGGAGGAGTAAACATTCTTTGCTTTAATGTGTAGGATCAGTTGGATTTCTCAGTATTATACAGCCCTTTACTCTGGGTACTGCTAGATACTGCTCAAACAGAGAATGTGAACAATTTCAACACCATGTTTAGCAATATTAAATTACCAGTTTTTCTTTTCTCGTGGTTGTGAGCAGAAAAGATGAATGACATCAAAGGAAATGCAGCAAAGGAGAAGGGTAATAAGATGAGGGAGGAGAGGGTTTCTCCAGCACACGGAAGGTAAGGAGGGAAAGGAGAAGACAGCATTGACACTTATTTTCTAACCAGCATGGCTGGTTCCATACCAATTATTTTCAGACCAGTTTGTTCTGATTTCTTCTGCATCTGTGAGAGTGCATCTGTTTTTGTGGCAGCCTTGGCATGGATATTTACCAAATCCCTGTTTGTAAGTCTGTGTGGTTTGTGACACATGCTTTTTAATTCCAATGAAGCAGTATGTTTTCGAGAACTACAGATGTTATTTTGTGTCAGCTACCAGGAGGAAATACCAGGAAGGCTCTCATGCCTCTTTGTAATGAGGAAAAGAAACTATAACAGAAGCCTCTGCTGTATCAACTCCCTAGGATTTCTCAAGTGTAGACAAGAAACATTATGCAGGGCTGTGCTTTGAACTGAAAGATGCCAGGATGCTCCTGAGCAACTGTGAGACACCCTAAGGTAGTCATTCGTACCTTACATGAGCCCCGAAGTTTGACAGTGAAGCTCCTTGTAGTAGTTTCTTTTAAGAAGGGCCTATGTTGTTCACGAGTAACAAATATGGAGAGGGATATGTTCTGCTGTTCTGCTCTTGCAAGAAATAGACAAAACAGTGAGTATGTCTTGCAAGTTTTGTTATTTCATGCTCAGTTTGCAGGAAGCTGGACATGGAGGCTTTCCCTTGGCTTGCACTTTTGCGGTCTTTCCTAACAGCAGTCCCAGCACGAGTCCTGACTGTGTTCCAGCTCCATGTGAGGACAGGATCAGGCCTTCCACTTTGCCCGGGTTTCTGTTCAGGCATGCAGCCCAAAGTTTCAGAAAGGTGTTGAGTAACTCTTGACGGATGCCTAGTTTGGACAATGAGGAAATTGTGATTCAGTGTGGCAGATGCATCCAGCTCACAGCCTGAACTCTCCCTTGAGACTTTTAAGTCATTATTATTTTATTAGTAACAGATCTCTAAAACTTTGCTCAGTGCTTATTTGAAGTAGGAATAACACTGGAAGCAGTCCAATACTTTGCATTTTTATATTTTTTTGGCATATGCTCTCAGAGGATATGGACTGGACTCTGCCCTTCAGTTGCCCACGTGGGTTTAACACCCCTTGGCAGGCACACAGACCTTTACAAACAGCACAGTGCAGAGTCTTCCGGGGAAAGTTAGCTAATCCCTGGAGGTGCACAAGTGCTGAGAGAGACCCACCCCTACAGCACTAAGTGTGAATTCAGCAAAATCTTGAAACAAATAAACAGGTAAATAAGAAAGGGCTAATCTTGGGTCCCTGGAAGTCAGAAAGGAAGGCAGAAGCAGGAAGCGCAGGAAATGTCTTTCTTTGGAATTTGGGCTAAATAATTACCCTGCACCAAAGACAAGTGAATGTCTTCATGATGTCTAGAAGACAATTGAAATACCAGTGGCAAGAGTTTCTGTGGATCCTAGAACTGCTTTGAGTTTTGAGATAGGTGTTATTTTCCCAGGGTAGAATGTCACGCCCAACTTTGGTTACAATGCAAGGGTGTGACACTGCACAGCATCTTGGAGTAGACACACAAACCTCAAACCCTCAATTATTTTCTGAGTACCAGTCCTTCAGATAGCTGCTTAAAAAAGCAAAGAAATCAAACCTCCAGCTGCTGTCTCAGGTGCTTACACTTCATGACCTGTGACATGTCATGGCACAACATAACGTGACATGACATGACATGGCAGTATCCCAGTGAAGTTAAACGGAATCATCTCTTATGCAGATACTCTTATTTCATTACATTTATTTCACGGCTTCATTTAATGCTGGGCAGGTGTTTCTGAAAACCAACAGCAGATATTTCTGAGAGTAAAAGCTGCGTTTGGAGGTGTAAAAGCTAATTCTATGTTGGTTTAATGAAACATGCCTATATTTGTACAATCTCAAAACTAAAAAAATGTAAGGCTTCAAGTATGCAAAGACAGTTCATTTCTTACCTTTCCAGATATGCTGAGCACCACCATATTCAACTAGACTGCAGATGCTGATGAAGCAAGGATTAAGTTTTTTTCTATTGATGAGTTTATAACAAATTTTCATCTTTATTCATTGCACATCTAATTAAACCTCTTTTGCAACTGAGTTCACTGAATTGAACAATTATTACATTTAATATGAAGCTAAAGTCCCTTCTGTATTTCAACTGTCATTATCACTTGCTCATCAAATAAATCCAGAAAATCCTTTAATTACAGTTATTCCAGTTCTACAGGGAGAAGCAACGCTTCATAAAGCTACTGTAAATGTCAACAGCAAACTTGCTTCTGCACCTTTTGAAAATTGTAATTTAAACCGGTATTTTGTCTACTGTTTTGGTCTATGCATATGTTACCTTGACATCACACTGGTGGACATGACTTCAGACTGTATATTTAGCCACATTGTAGGTCACTCGAGTCTGTATTTCTTTTCAAATGGCTTAACCTTTGGGGGCAAAAAAAATAGCAATACCGCATTAAGTTTTCCTGTTAGTCTGTAACCAGTCTAAAGACTGAATAAAGTTTAAAATCTAGAGTGAATTGGATTGAAGAAGAGGTTTTGCTACAGAGCAAAGATTTAAGTATAACCTGACTAAACAATTGAATCTGTACCAGCACACATAACTTTGTCTGGAAATAATGGCTGACACAAGAAATAGTAAGGCCCAGTTATTCAAACATCAACAAGTAAGGCATAGGTCAAACACTAAAGGATTAAGACTGTGCAAAGAATTGCTAATGTGTTTTCAGTCAGTAGTTGCAAATTAAATACCCCTGACACAGCAACTTTGTAATGGAAAACAAAATTCTTTTAGAATGGAAGCATGATCATAGAGTAGCATGGTGTATAAAATTATGAGTTTTACTCTTAACAGCTGCACAGTTCTAAGTCTAAGAGCAATAAAAGTCATTTAGGGAATAACATGGCTTTTGGAAGAACAGCTGACATGATTCAGGGAAGGAGATCCAGGGAAAATTTGGGCACCCAGCCAAGCACTCCTTTCATGTGTAGAGCATGTTCAGAATAAGTGCCCCCAGTTCAGTTTGGCAATGGGTGACTTCACTCTGCAGACCCTCACCTGGAGGTGGACAGCAGGATACTGGACTTTTCATCATAAGCCCCTTATCTGTGAAACACTGAGAGTGTGGGGGAAACTATATTAGGCAAGAAAACTGAAATATGGCTTTCTTATGCCTCATAAGATCCACCATGCCTCATTTAGTCCCTGTGCCTATCTTCTGACAAGGTTGTACAGATTTTACTTGAGAATACTTGCTGGACTAGAGTTGTTGTTTCCACCAGAAATGTTCCCCAACTAATGATATTCATGATTCCCAGTTCTCTGGCAGCCTTGCTGGGATATGTACCCTGCATGTGAGTCCTTCAATGCCCATGTTTCCCTTGAAGGCAACTGGCAGCAAGAGCTCAGGCTCTACATCCGGCTTTTAAAGGGCTGAGGTGAGAGTGGGGAAAGGCAGAGAACAAAGGCTGTCAGCACAGGTTTTGCCCTTGCTGCTGAGGGTTGTGGGGCTTGTGTCACCAACGAGGACGTGAAAGGCCTTGAGGGGAAGCCGTATGAGGAATGGCTGAGGTCACTTGGTCTGATCAGCCTGGAGGAGACTGAGGGGAGACTTCATCACGGTCTGCACCTTCCTCGTGAGGGAAAGCAGGGAAGCAGTGGGGCAGACACTGATCTCTTCTCTGGTGACCGGTGACAGACCTTGAGGGAATGGCATTAAGCTGTGTCAGGGGAGTGTTAGGCTGGATATCAGAAAAAGGTTCTTCACCCAGAGGGTGGTTGGGCACTGGAACAGGCTCCCCAGGGAAGTGGTCATGGCACCAAGCCTGTCTGAATTCAAGAAGCGTTTGGGCAATACTCTTGGGCACGCACATGTGATGACTTTTGAGGATGGTCCTACGCAGGGCTAAGACGTAGACTCGATGATCCTTGTGGGTCCCTTTCAACTCAGGATATTCCGTGAATCTGTTAATTGCCCAAGACCGCTGCCCCGGGAGTACACAGCGGTGGCGAGGGACCTGCAGGACACCTCCCTCCTTTCCTCGGCCCGCTCCCCTGAGACGAGCGGACTACAACTCCCGGCGTGCAGCGCGGCGCCTGCCTCCGGCCGCCGCTCCGATTGGCCGCTTCCCTCCGCCCTCTCCGCGTGNGTTTGGAAGTTGGAGTGCCGGGCCGGTGCCTCGTCCTTGAGAAGATGTATTTCGTGGAGGGGCGCTCTGGTAACGGTGGCAGCGCCTGGCGGGGTGGTCAGGGGGCTTGGGCACCGCGGGCGGGAGCTGCCCGCGCATTGCACAGAAATGTAACCTGTTCGCAGAATTTTGCAGCCTGTCCCGGACCGACCGGTGGTTTGTGCGGTGAACATGACCTGGTTATATATAGGGGGGAGGCAAGAGTCAACAGAACATGTAATAATACATAATTCTATGTCTTTCCTTTGTTAAAATGTCACCCTTACTTTGGAAGTACGTGGGACACCCGGTCTCACGGACCGAGCCGGTCCTGTGCTCCTGCCCAGCCAAAAGAGAGATTACACAACGCTCTTTGATCAGCCTGGGTCAAAACCCGGGTGGTTTGGCAGCTTTCGGTGGTTGTGCTCCGATGGTCATGCGAGCTTCGCACTGAACCTGTTCTGGTGCTGGCGCGAAGTGAACGCAGGTGTTGCCCTGATACGGCTTCTCTCGGTTTAACTTTCGGTCCCTCGGGTGGATTCGGTCTCTTGGTGTCCAAATGCAGGAGAAAAAGCTGCGCGGAAAGGCAAAGGTTCTGTAACTGTCTGGCAGAAATAGGGCATGGCACATAGAGAATCCCAGCTGGGACATGATTTATTGAGTTACTTGCAATTGCATGGCTGGCTTTAACAAAGAGAAAATAAGCTAAAGCTACTAGTGACAGACTCCGTGTCGCCAGAATTGAATGCATTCACTGCCACTTACAGGAAACCAAATGGATTAGTGCGTTGCTTTATTGAATGTTTACTTGACTCAGAAAACTATTGAATTTGTTTTGTTTGTTTGTTTTCCTAAGCCATGAACATTTTTATAAATTCTGATCGGAATTACTTTTCACTACTTTCTATACTTCAGGTAGCTTTAACAAACATTCAGGAATACTTTTGAGAGAGCTTCATTACAACATCCATCTGAAAGCCCTACTTCCTCTAGGGGCAAAAAGCTGCGGTAGCTGGAAGATTTGTGGCATAGTAAATATGAGAAGTGTGCCAGGGCACTGGCTCATATCCTGCAGGGCTTGAGAAGCAAGGTAGTGTAAAAACAAAGGCACTGCAAACTTAGCAACTGTACAGTGATAATATACTCATTGCTCCTTTCTGTTCTCAGTCTCTCCTGGGAGTCATCTGTAGAGACGAGCAATTAGCGTTACAGCCATAGGGGACAGTGAAATGTGCTTTCAAATGAGAGAGCATTCAAAACAGTTGTGAATACTGCTTGACTGTCTTCTGTGCTGGAGCTGCAAGTAATCATGAGTTCTAATTAGTTTCCTGAGATTTCGGGGAGGGGATGTGTGCAAAGGGGAGAAGAGAGCACTAGACTATATTTCAGTCCCCTTTAAAATGGTCATTATAGCTATGGAAGGAAGAACTCGGTAACTCAGGAGCTTCAAGACACAACTGGGAGGCTGCTTCCAAGGCCATCCATTGTAAGTCTTTAGGTTAGGTTGCAGGCTGGGGGAGGTCGGTACAGCTGCTGTACTGGCAGTGTGTGGTGAACAATTTATTTGTTTGAATCTTGGTTTTTAAGATGCAATTGTCAGTCTCAGAGATGTGCGCAGAGTGGAGTTCCTTTTTCTAAGACTAAAACAGGGCAGGTAGCAACAGGCACTCTGAAAGCAGCATTTTCACAGTTGTTTGGTTGTTTGTAAGTAATTCTTTGGATTTTTTTTGACTAATTCATAGTTAACAAAGTTTGATGCCATCCTGCCATCTTGTACCCATGATAATATATGTCCAGATTGTATTCTTGGATTAAAATGGTTGTGTAGGATGATCTATTTCTACTACAAAACTGGAAATCAGCATTTTTTTTTTTTAATTCTGCTCTAGATGTATCATGTCCAGTAAGGGTCTTGGTACGAAGTTTCATCTTTCTCCATCTTTCTCCATCTTTCTCCATCTGCTCTTGTAGCTCCTGTAATCCAAACACAACCACCTGAAAATTTCTGTGGCCACAATGAAGCCTTCAGTGCTGGGATAAAGTGGAGAGCCCAGCTTGCCCAGAAAGACCTCACATGGCTCTAATTCTTGGCCAGTCATGTCTGAAACTCTCTGTGTGCTGCCTCTCCGTTTTGTGGGTGGCCGGTGGCAGTTCTTGGCTGGTGCTCTCTGTGCCAGTACCCACAAGTGTAGCCTGCTGTTTGGGGTCAGCTGTTGGGCAGCAGCTGCTGAGCCCTCACAAAAACATTTGTCTTGGACTTCTCAGCTCAGACCTCATTCTGGCACTTGGCCTACTTAGACCCATTTGAGCCTCTGCGGTTGTCTGATTTCCAGGTTGAACCAAGGACATTATGTCACCACTTCCCTACAGACTAAGATACTAAAAGTGAGGCATGAAAGAGAAGAGCTTTTGCTGAGTTGTGTCTGTGACGCTGCAGCAGTGTTAGGTGCTACACTGAGACAGCAGTGCTGTGCACAAACCCAGAAAGATTGCAGGAGCTTGATGAGCCAGTGGGTGCAGGAGCAACGCTAACAGTGTCATGGGTACACAGGTTGTGGTAGTCCCTGAGGCCTGTGCAGAAGTCTTTGCAAGCTTTACTGTTTCATAGTGCACAATTATCACTGGGGCTGAGGTGAAGGTGGAAGAGTAGAGCAAGGATAGTACTTGATCTTGATTAGTAGATAAGAGTTTTGTCGTCTGCCCCCTTGTGTTTAACTGAGCCTTTCTAGTATCTGTCAGTTTGTGGTGTTCCTGGTGGTTATTGATACCTCTGCTGACAGCTTCCAATTCTGCTGCATTGTTAGAAGAGTTCTCCTGGAAATCACAGGTGAATTGTCAGGTCTGAAGGGTTGACAGCTTGTCAAAATATAGCTGCTGGGTGCAGTCATCTAAGCTCTCATTCTTTCAGTACTAGTATAGAACATGTGATTGGCAGCCCAGAGAATGAACCTGTTTTTTTCATGGATCAGATAAAGCACACTGTGTGACAGGGCATACTCCTCCGATGTGCAGAAGTGTCTCCTGTCGACTATGGAGACAGGGGAGTGGGGACTTGTGGGTTATAGCCATCCCTTTTGAGTGAAAAAGTTAGATGATTAGGCATTGATATGTTAAAAAGCCATCCACCTTTTCCTACTTTAGGGAACTGAATAACTTTCCCTGTAACCTGGGTGCTATAGCAGGCAGCTTTTGCTTTCTTCCTGTTCCAGTAGCTCTCACAAAGGCTGCAAGTGATGAGGTTCAACCTCAACCTGTTCTTCCCCTTCAAAGAACCCTACTTACACAACAGCCTGAGAGAATGCTTTATGTTTGCCCTAAGTTACCAGGAAGGCAGCTGAGTTTTCATCTCTGATAACTGGCCTTTCCTGTGGTATTGATAAAAATGTGAGTCAGTGCTGGGTGCAGTGGCGGTTTTGGCAGTACAGGATCCACCTCTGCTGGAGTTCAAGCTGATGGTACTGGCTTATGGGTATCTCCTGGTTCCTCTGTGCTGAAATCTAATTGGTCAGAAACTGAATAGGTTAAGAATTCCATCTTCTGTCATTCTTCCCTCCCAGACAAACCCATTTCTGTACACAACAAGAAAATGATGGAGAGAAGTTCTAGTAGCTGTGTAAAACATTTTTCTTTTCCCTGTTCTAAAACCTAATACTTTGCAGCAAGAGTTAGTTATTTCCAATAGAAACTTTAAAGTTTATTGACACTAATTTCTTGCTGAGTGCCTGTTCTTTTAATGCTGCTTCTTGGCAGTTCACTTAAGAGTAATTAATGAAGGGCAGTGTTATTCCCCTTAGATTAGCTACTTTTCCTGTAGCAGCTATGCAGATGGATGATAGACCAGCAACAGAACTTGTCTTGTGTCCCACTCCAGTGGTGGCTCCTTCCTGAAAATAGGAAAGTATTTTAAGCATATTACTGTCTTTGAAAGTGTGCAGTTTTGTCTTTCATTACATAAAAGCATTAAAGTCTCCCTCACTTGCCCCTACCTTTCTTCCAGGGAGGACAACTTTTCTCTTCTTTCTCTCTTTGTAATGCACACTCTAAAACCAGCAGGAGGTTTGTACTGTTCTGTCTTCAAGTGGAGTGGTAAGGAAGATGCAAAAAAGAGTTACTGAGAAAGAAACAGGAGAGGAGGGCTCCCACAAGAGGGGCTCAGATAATTTTAATAAACCTGTGAGTGCTTTCCCTCTCAAATGTGAACACCTTTCTAAAATAACAGGAAGGAGAACATCAGCTATCCAACCAGGCCAGAAGGCAGCATAGTTTTCAAGAGAAAACCACTTTTTTTTTGTTGTGTTCTTTTTGAGTCTGGCAGATTTAAAATATCCGTATATTTAGTTTGTTCAGGAGTGAGTTTTCTAACTGGGGAAGAAGAAAGAAGTCTGGATATTTACCTGGGCTCTTTGAGTTAACCTGGCTTGTATTTGGAGAAAAACTTACTTACAGTCAGTGGAACAGAACCAACATTTCTATCAAAGCAAGGAATTCCCAACTTGGGAATTTTTGGGAAACTAAAGCTGTGCAGAGCTCAACAGCAGCCTGCGCACCACTAGGCTGGAGCATTTTCCCTGAGTGTTTAAAAACCAAATGACTTGTTCTGTGTGCTGGGGAGAGAGGAGGTGAACGAAGGTGTGTGAGCAGCAGGTGTGGCTGCAGTGGTTGCCAGTGATACTTTGGTGCTGTGGGGAGGGAAGGCCAGATCCCAGGAGGGCTGGCCTTGCACCCCATATGCTTCTGCTGTTGCAGCCCCTGAAATGGATTGCTTTCTTCCGGCAGAAAAGCAATTCCGTGGAAACTACTACTGCGGTTTTATCAGGGGTAAACAGATGTTCTGTGGGCTTTGAAACAGCCATTTTGTATCTCCTTTATCTTCTCTAGCTCCTCACTGCTATGGATGTTCTTAGAGATCTTCTTATCTTACCACAAAGCTGTTTGGATCAAGTGTAGTGGATTGTTTAAAGGTTAGTGCAAAGATTGTGCTGCCAAGAACGACTGCTCCTGCTTTTAAGTTTAGCAGCAGCACAGTGTTAGCACAGCTGGAAACAAAATTGCTGCGGCTGCTGGTGGCTGAAGTTGGGTCTCTCCCCAGATAACATTTGCTCTCTGGCTGGTTTGATCACTGGGGGTCGTCTGTCACTTCCACTCACCCACGTATGTTTCTTACAAATGTTTTCAGAATAAAATGTTTTGAGGAAGCATACATGGGTGGTTGAACATTTTAGCTGGCCATTTCTAGATTTCTTGCAAGGGCTGTGTGGAAATCCTGTGCAGGGTTATCTCCTTTGGTTGCTAGTGATGACCAGACTCAGGGAGCTGATGGCTGTGGCTCTGTGTGTTCCTGCCCAGTTCCTTGGCATCGTCCCATACATGCTGATTTTAGTATGTCCGGAAATTTCACAGGTCTGTTTTTTACTAGATGTGTCATGACTTTTGCTTAGATAAGCAGTTTAAATGCCCACTAATGTGTCATTTTGTCTGGTTCCTCATTCTGCATCTTAAATTTATGTCAAAACTTTGTTTAATCCTTTGCCTGCTGCATCCTATCAAGACTAGTCAGCACAATTTCAACTTGAGACGCAATTCTGCAGCTTATTCACACACACACACTTGAACTTTGTGAACACCATGTTCATACAGAAATGGTTTTTACTTTTCACTAGATACGAAATTCACTGTATGTCCAGGAATCCTTTATTTTTCTTCTGGTTTCCATGGCTGACTGTTAAATGTCTGTATGTGGTTAACTAACAAGGACCCAGTGGTTCCTTTAATTATTTTGTTTTCTTTGGTTTATTTTGTGATGCTAGGCAGCTGGCCTCATTCATGAGTTACCAAATTGACCTCCTATAAAATGTTAATTTAACTCTGATATAAAGATGAAAATACTTAGCAGAGTTTGAATTATGTTGTTTGTGGATGTTTATATGTACTGCCTGAACCCAGTATCCACTAGCTGATAAAACTATGTTGGTAAACTCTAGCTTTTCTGCAGTACTGTGATAAGAGTTGATTCAGTTACTGTAAGTTTCACTTGAGGTATCAAAATATTTTCCAAAAGTAGCAGAGAGGTTTCAGCTGTGCTTTACAGGTATAGAAAAATAGAGCTACGACATTGTAATTTGAAAGTCATGGGCTGAAGGCAGTGGGACTCTCTGCATTTAGACCTTGCTATAATCAACAGTTCTGGTATTGATGGTACTGAAATTTTTAAGTTACTTGATAGAAACTTAAACTGTATTCGTTTGCAGCTACTATTTGGGAGATTTATCTGGATACCTAATGTGATCATAGAAGCCTAGAATGGTTTCGGTTGGAAGGGGTCTTAAAGATCATCTAGTTCCAACCCCTGCCATGGGCAGGGACACCTTCCACTAGACCAGCTTGCTCAAAGCCCATCCAACGCTTCCAGGGATGGGACATCCACAGCTTCTCTGGGAAGCCTGTTCCAGTGCCTCACCACCCTCACAGTAAAGAATTTCTTCCTAATATCTAAATCTACTCCTTTTCAGTTTAAAACCATTCCCCTTTGTCCTATGACTACAGCCCCTGTAAGAAGTCCCTCTCCAGCTCTCCTGTAGTCCCTGTTAGGTACTGGAAAGTGTTAAAATGTCTCCCTAAAGCCATCTCCTCCCCAGGCTGAACAAATCCACTTCTCTCAGCCTGTTTTCTTGGGAGAGGTGCTCCAGCCATCTGAGCAGCTTTGTGGCTTCATCTGGTCGTGCTCCAGCAGGTCCTCATCATTCTTAAGCCCTCATTCTAGAGGGCAAATGCTCATACTTCCTAAAAATTGTGTTGCTCTAGAATATATTACATTGTGCTTTAAAAAAACCCCAAAATTATAAGTAGAAATCACTTGTAATATTCACTTTGTGACAGTTAATAAAGAAATTTTTAGAATTCTGATCTTTGTTACTCAGTTTGAACAGGTGTTCAGAATCACACATTTCTCTTCCAGTTCTACTCTGTGTTATTTGTCATCTGCCCTGCATTATTTGTCATCTTTTAACTGAGACAAGCCTTTTGGAAGTATTCTGTTATCTGAGTTTAGGCGGGAAGACTTTGTTGGAAATCTTTTTGAAACAGACATCATGAAACATAATTGTGTATAGCAATAATTCAGTTTTGCTATTAACAAGATGTTAATACTGCACATGGAATATGGTAGGAACACAAGCAGAGATGCAGTGTTTCGTGAACTTCTGGTTCTCTTGTGCTGAAGTGCAGGAAGGGTCCCTTCTCTATAATTTTATTTACCCAGGGGCTGTAGTGAGCATAGGTGATCCTGGATCATTGATTCTGGAAAGAGACAGACAGTTGAACAAAAACACCTTCTATTCTGCACAAAAAGCCTTAAGCACCTGTCGCAAAGACAGGTATCTTAAAATGCACGGGGAAAATTGTAGAAATGGAATTACATAAGGCGTAAAACTTAAATCAATAAATGGCCAATTTTGACAATGGTTTTCCTTGGGCAGCTGTCTGTGTGGGGAGGAATGGAATAAAAATTATCAGTTGAGTTCAGAGTTGATATTTATACAGCGAGTTGACAGGGTAACTGTTCAAATATTTAACACTTGCTTGGTTTTGTTACAGGAATTACAAAGCTCAGGAAGAGGACACTTTATACTGGAACATGCTGCTCCATTCTCTGCTTTTTTGACAGACAGCTTTGGACGGCAGCACAATTACTTACGAATTTCGTTGACTGAGAAATGCAACCTCAGGTGTAAGTGTCTGCTGGTTCCTTGCACAAAACTCCTCTGCACATACTGTGCGAAGGCCAAGGTTTGGGTTAGGGTATTATTGCTGTGGTGGCGCTGTGCTGTTTCTTGTCTTCACAAAGTAATGATAAAGGACAGGTAGAGACTAATTAGGGCTGAGCTACTGGTTGGATGGGGAGCCACGAGCAAGCCTAGGGATCTACCAGAGACAGGTGGAAGTGACAGATCTTTTATCAGATTTGGTGTGGTTTGGATAATTATTCTTGTGTGCCCAAAGTCTCCGTAAGCAGGAGAGCTCATACGTCAGCATTCCCACAATTATGTCTGCAGAGTCTGTGGTGATGTCCCAGTGCTTGCTGGTTGAACTTGGTGTCTCTGTTTGAATGCAGGTTAGATAGAAATAAGATCCTCTTTTTTCTTCAAAGTGGATCCATTTTAATTTTGAGGCACATGAAATTAGTCTTGGGTTTTCCTCTGAAGGAAACCAGGAAATTGTTAGGAGATTGATTGTAAAATTTTTGCACAATTGGTGTCATTTGACATCTCTTAAAGACAGCTGCCGTTGGTGTATTTTGCTCATCAGTATTAGATTAATTGTTGCTGGTTATTTTTTGCCCCATGTATTTCTGTAATCTTTGTTTCAGGTCAGTACTGTATGCCTGAGGAAGGTGTTCAGCTGACTCCGAAATCAGAGCTACTAACTGCCCAGGAGATAATCACCTTAGCCAGACTTTTTGTGAAAGAAGGTGTGGAGAAGATCCGACTGACAGGTGGAGAGCCACTGATCCGTCCCGATGTGGTGGATATTGTGGGTGAGTTCCAAATCGGTACAGAGTGTTTCCCAGTGACTTGGTACATGTCAATCCAAGAACTGCGCTTGCAGCTATCTACTGACACAGTCTGGCAGCTGGAAGAATAATTACACATTTAATCATGGTGTTTTTTCCCAGCATTGTGAAATGCAAGATATCTTTCAGAAAATTTCCAGTTCTTTTCTATTGCTTGGCTGAAACTTGCATGTCTTTATATTATAGCAGCTGAACTTAGCATTGTTTTCATATTCAACATCTACTACAGTAGCTTGCAATAATGCAGCCTGAGGGTGAAAAATCAAGAACCTACATGACCAGGTCCTCACTGGAGAGGAACAAGTGATATGTGCTTACAAACAAAAAAAGCTTTGTCTTTGAATTTTTAGGAGTGCAGTTTTTTTGTGGTTTTGTTTTGCTACCTTGACAACTGATGTCACTTTCTTGTGTTTAATAAGGAATGGTGGAAAAACCTTTGTTTTTACAGTTATTGGTGAAGACTATTACTTCAATGGAAGGTAAATTACTGAGTAAATTTTAGAAGTCTGTCTGCTTTGATTGGTATTGTGTTAAGTCACTCTGTCTGGATCTTTTCTCTTGAGTTGGGCACTTTTTTCCTGTGTCCAAAGTCTCATATGTTAATAAAATTGCGGTCGATTTGTGTAGTGGCAATGTATTAGATTAAGGCTGTGTAGGTGGGTGCACTTTGCAGGCAACTGAACTTTTCTGTTTCTGGACATACACTCTCCTAAGTACTGAAGATAAGAAAGGGTTTATGTGGAAGATGAAGGTCTTGAAAGAAGGGAGAATGCTTACCAACGCAGTGAGCTTTTGTGAAGAACACTGCTGGTCTCTGCTTCTGCTTCTGCTCTGTTTTGTTCAGGATTCGGAAGACCTTTTCCAAAGAAGACAACCTTCCAAAGGAAGCAGCAGAGGTGTTGTAGTTTGTAGAACTGACCTCTTTATAGTTGGAAAAGGTGGGGCTGGAGTGAGCTGAGGTGTGTCACCTTGACCTTTGATTGTGAGGAGTTCTGAAATTGCACTAACTTTTTTGTACTCTGAAATATCATTGTCTGGAACATTTTGCCCGTACGTGATGGGTTTGGGGTTGTTTTAGTATTGAGGGAGCTATTTGCCTTTCAAGAGACATGTTTCTTTCAAGATATTAGGTTCTTTCCAATGGTAATAGGTATAATTATTGGCTCCTATAAAAGGGAACTAGATTTTATAAATTAGGTTGCAATTTAAATACAGTAAAGCTTTGCAGTTCAGCATATAGTATTGGCATGAAAATGAGTTGAAATCAACCATGTCATCAGTTCAGTGGAGAACTTTCTTTCCTAGTGTATTGTAGGCACCTTTTTTATTTGTCAGTAGTAGCTGATGGCTTATACTCAACACAGCTATTCTGATGTTGATAGTCTAAGTGGAGTAGTCAGGTCACTGCAAAGTCATTATTGTGTTGCTGCAATCCAGAAGTATTGGTCCTGGAAGGATAGACATATTTTTGTTTTGCTTTACTCCAGTGATAGAATTCTCAAAGGTTTATTTTTGTGCCTGAAAGAGAGAAATGGATCTTTTTGAACCACTGGGTTTTCGTTATTCTGCCTGTGTTCCTGTTCACAGCTGAACTTTGACAGATTCATAGTGATCATTTTAATGGATAGCAATAGTGATCTTGGGGTGAAGGTAAGGGATGTTAAGATGTTTGTCCTGTTGTATTAGTTCATTCTGTTGTGGATTTGTATTAGTCTGGCTGGGTTTTTTTAAGGCCTGTTGAAAATTGTTGAATTAAGTCTACAAACAGTTCCTGTTTTCTCAGACTTTGGTGTTAACTCTATGGTGCCCCAGTCTGGGATCGAGATAAGAGACTCAAAACTAAATAGCTCAGTGTAATAACTATGGGAAAACTCATTGAAGGAAAATCAAGCCCAAAAATGTCTTCTGCAGAATTTGAGTAAAGCATCTTTATTGAAGCCATCCTAGCACAATGTACTGGTTTGGTCTGGGATAGAGTTAGTCTGGTTTTCTAGATGGTTTTAGAGAAGCTGGCTACAGTATCTCAGGTGCTGAATTGGGTTGAGGTTTAAGATAGGTTTATTTTCAGCAGGCCTTTCTCCAAGCTATAAATGATCTGTGAAATACCAGTAAAGCTCAAAAATGTTAATGCTGGATTTCTGTTACCAAATTTTAGTTGTTGCAATGAACAAATGTAATTTAAAGCTACTGTAGGAGACCATGCTATTCAGAGACCTTCTGCAGTTCTTTAGATTATTTTAAATCTTTTGACGGATGCACATACATAAACTATGAGTCAGCATCTAACACTTGCTGAAAGCTAAATTATGTCCTGGGGACTGCTGAAAACATGTTTGAGACTTTTCTGAAGCAGCTGATAGCAGAATGTAGAATCCATCTCCTTTGAGACACTCAAAGTTTAAATAAGCACCAGATATAAAATCTGTGATAGCTGTTTATTATTAGTAGTCTGAGGAGTACACATCTGCACTGACAAAATCATTTTCCAAGGGGTGGAGGATGGACTATTGGATGACTTTTTATAGCAACCTACCCATTTCAAGAGTGAAGTGGTGGAGGGTAGACTTGTTAGTTGATGTGTTAGGAAATATACAGACCTTTTCTGGACTCAGTCGAGAGAAGTACAGTTAAGGAAATGATTGGAGGAGAATATGTAAGAAAATTGTCTATTTAAGGAGATGCTCCTGATCCTAAGGGAAAAAAGTACCTGTAAAATGGTTTACTTTATGGCTCAAGCTTGACATACAAGTTTTAGCTTCATGCTATGGACTTACAGCATCTGTTGTTTCCTTTTCTACTGGGTAGTTTTTTTTTCAGTTGCCTTTGCTTGTGCTGATTGGTGCTAAAGCAGTGGCCAAAGGTCAGCAAACAGGTTTAATACAGGTACAAGGAGAGTTACAAAGTTATGAAGTCTCTTTAATCCCTTTTGAATTTGGAGGTCAACAAGCCGAGAAACCAAGACACTATGAAGGTTACACTTGGTAGAGTGTTCTGACTGGTCCTTTTTAGCTTGTTGGTGTTAGTGTTAAGCCTCCATCCCTGATTTCTCAGTTGTCTACTGTCCAATTTGTTACTACAGGTGATTCCATGTATTAGTGTATTTCCAGTGCCTCATCCTGTATCTTGCCCTGTCTGGTGAGGAAAAAGATGCATGGACATCAGCTGCTGCCTGCGCTGACCTAATCAGCAGGAGCTACTTTTTACAACTTTTTCCATTTTAGGCTGAAGAATGACTTTAGTTTTATTCAATACCTTTATGCATTTTACATTTCTAGCAATGAAGCCTGTATGGTACCTAGATTTTTTTTCTCAGTTGTTCTAAGGCTGAGCATTTTGTGCATTCTGAGGCTATATATAAAAGTAGTGATGTTCCTAAACTATCCTCTGGCTGCAGAGTGTATCCTTTACTCTCACAAAGATTAGGCTGCTAGTGATAGTGTTAAATAATCTTTGGCAAAATTGAGCCAGTAGCACTTATCCTCTAGGAAGAGGTTTTTCTTGGTCATTTGGGAGGATTTTGAGAGGTGAAGGCCAGGAAAAAAATCTCTTAGTAAAGATTGCTCTTTCCCTACAACCTCATGTCTTTATGGAGCTCTTAATCATGTTCCAAAATGCTGCTGCTGTAAACTTCAGCATCTTTGCTGTGACCTAGCTTGACCCATTCCAGCGTTTTGGACTCAGCTTAGGGTGAATATTTTGAAAAGAGCTGGGAAATGAGATAAAGCAGAAAGAAAGCCCTTATCAACATGAACAAATAGAGGTAAAATAGTGAGGGAAGAAGGGACTATGAAATATTTGTGCTGTAATTACAGCTGCCTCAAGAGTAAGGGTTCTTCAAATATTTCTTAAATAGTTAGGGTGGAGGTAGGGTGGAGGGAGGAAAAACCAAAGTAAATTACTTTGCCGTGGCTCTGCTTCTGCAAGTTGTTTATTAGCGTTTTTTTCTAATTTATTACTGTACTGATAACTGGAGGTTTTAAAGCTTGATCTCTGGAGATCTGGTATGCTGAGGATTTCTGCATTTGGCTTATGAGGAGGCAGCTCTTTTCTAAATCTTAATCTCATGATATTAACTGTTTCTTATGCTGTTTTCTTTTGTTAGCCATTTTTTAGTGTCTTGCGTAAGCGCTCTCCAGTCAGCCGCGCTACCACTGGTAATGGAAATATTTCAGTTGTCCAGTGCAAATGTTTTGTCCCTTTGGATGTTGTTGCCTTGGATTCTCTGTAACAGTCTAGTATGTTGACCTTTTTCTGTTTAGTTGGGACTGCATGTGGTATTTTTTTCAGAAGTTTAAGGTCACTACTGCTGGCAGCTACCTCTGGGTTAGAACTGGTTTTTGGTAAAGCATTGTAGGATAAATGTTGCTAAATAAACAGGTCAGGTGTCGGTTGTGAAAGGGATGGCTTGCTGCTTATTATTATTGCAGAACATAAAATTCAGTTTGCAAAGGTGGATGAGGAAAAGAAAGTACACAAAATCAGGGGCTGCCTTCCAACAATAAAGTAGGTATTTAAGAAATGAAGAACAAAATAAAATAAGTATTTTAATAATATGCATTTTAGTAAAACAAAACTTTATCACCAGTTTCACTTGCAATAAACTGCTGTCTCTCATATCTTTTGAAATAGATTTGTGCTAAAATTGGTCTCTTAAACCAATACAGCTGGAAGAAGGCCAAAGCACTGAAGTGTCCTCACACCTTCAGTGATACTTTTTCCTTTGTTTCACAAATTTTTTGGGTTTTCTGTGTAACTTACAGTTTAAGCTCTTCTTTAAAATGTTCTTTTTAATTTTTATTTCCTAGGTCAGCTGTACAAGCTTGAAGGGCTGAAAACCATTGCTGTCACAACCAATGGGATCAACTTAACCAGACTGCTGCCCCGGCTGAAGGAGGCAGGACTGAATGCCATTAACATTAGCCTGGATACTTTGGTGCCAGCTAAATTTGAGTTCATTGTCCGAAGGAAAGGTACAAACTTGTCTTCTAAGGCAACTGTGTTAATACGTGCAGGAACGTTGTGAGTTGCTTACTGTATCTTTCACAGTCGGCTACTTTGGTAGGGAAGTGAACTGCTATCCTCTGAGCCTAGGAAAACTAGTCTGTACTAGCTTACTCAATTGTGGCTCTTTTTCCTTCTTCCTGTAATGCTTAGGCAGGTAGAGCCCCTTTGTTGGATCTGGTGAAGTAGAAGATGCTCAACTCATCACAGTTAGTCATGTGGTTAGTCATATAATCCATAACTGGTTGGTCATAGATCTCAAGAGGACTCTCCAAATACTGTGTTGGTCTTGTGTGCTGCACTTCTTTAATACTGTGCAAGAAAACCAGATGTTTCTGCTGTACCATCTGGGGACAAAGATGCCACAAGAACTGAACTTCTTGTCATGAATAGTGGCAGTTTCTGGAAGTTATATTTCGGGTGTGCTGGTAGTGGTCTCACTTGTGGTTAGTGATGTTCTGTATCCACTACTTTTAAATAGGAGGTAATTTGAGGAGGGCTGTAATTTGCCTGAGGTAATTTGAGGAGGGCTGTTGGCTTTGTAATTTCTCTCCTACTGAGCAAGTAATTCCAAATAAAATTTCAAAAATGCTTGGATACGCCCAGTGTTACAGATTCTTGTTTAAATTAATCCTAAAACTGATCAAAGAGCTCAGCTTCATGGTTGGGCTTCCTTCCAAACTAAAACTGTTTGGATGTTGTATCATTCTCCTTCTGTCCAGCAATGTAACTTCAGCGGTCTGTGAACATCTAATTCTGACAAAACCGCTAAGTAGCCACTAGATGGTGCAACAGCCTCAGGTAGCTGTACAGAAAGGATTGTAGAAATCTGGAATGCTGTGAGGAGTAATGTCACCGTTTGAATCACTGCTGTCAAACCAAAGTTCTGCTGGCGGGTGCGGAAAGGTGACCTTGTCAGCAGTCTCTGTTGGAGCACTACTTCAGGTTTCTGTGTCATGGTGCAGAAATCAGTTCCTGTCATAAATCTGACTGGCACGTTATCCTTCCAGTGTAGGCTATTGCATTGATCTGCTTGTGTCCTGGCACAGCTGGCTCCCAGAGTGGTATCTGGGAGTATCTAATCACAAACAGGTATTGACTATGCGCTTTCCTTCTGCTCTCCATGTTTGAGTACTACCCGGTTTGTGACATTCATTAGGAACAAGCCCTTCTTTTTGCCACTGAAGGGGCAAACCTGAGCCTCCAGCTTCCTGAATTATAAGGCCACAGATCTTCATATCTGATTAGAAGCTGTTAGGAATGTGCTGCTTATAAAGTAAACTAAAAGTTATTAGGGGATGAGGGTAATTTTTATTTATATAAATGTTCTCTTCCACCTTTAAGGAAAAAAAATTGTTTAACAACAAAGAGAAATTGCTCGACTGAACAGCATAGACAATGAACAGGGAAATTTCTATTACTCAGTATTTTTAAAGAGGAGAAAAAAGTCTCCAAATCATAGATTTTTTTTTTTCTAAGCAGAGATCAGGTAAAAATAGTAACAATGAGTTCTGTTGGTTTGTGGTTTTTTCTTTTTTTTCTTTTGTTAAGATTAAAGGCTGAAATTATGTAAAATACTTTTTTTTTTTTTTTTTTTTTTTTTTTTTTTTTTTTTTTTTTTTTTTTTTTTTTTTTTTTGTTTTTTTTTTTTTTTGAGGGTTTTTATTTAATAGGAGATTTTCAAGTATGGAATGAGCAGAGAATAGAATCCCTGCCCTACTGAGCTACCCTGTCTCCTGTGGCAGTTCCAGAGGCAACAAGATATAGCTCTGTTAAGGTGAGAGGGATTCCTGGTCTTGGACTCCTACAGGCTGGTAACTTCTCTGGAAAGTAAAGGTGGCATCTGATTATGGAGCTCACCAGGAACTTGAGAAACTTGGAATAATTTCTCTGTTTTGCTGGAAAGTTGATCTAATGATTTAAGAAGATGCAGAAAATGTGTATCTTTGGTGCAGGTGCCCTGCATCACATCTGCTCTTGCTTGCAAATGGTTGGAATAGACAAAATGGCTGAGATCATCAGAGATTTCACTGATGTGTGAAAGCACTTTAGAGTACCATAATATTTCTACTTTTCCCAATCTACCACATTCTAGGGAATGAACAAATGAAAAATGCTTTCATGTAGGTAGCCGGTCTAACCTCTTACATGGCCTGTCCCCTTTTCTTTTTGCGTTTCATACAAGGAAAATGAAGTAATGATGTACTGTAATTCTATCATTAAATGTAGTCCTGATGCCTTTTTTTCCTGTAAGGATTAAATGCTGGGAGATTTTGTTCCACATAGGATTTTTCTGGATGACTCTTAAGGTTCTCTGTACTATAGATCTGGCTAAAGTTTTGACTTCAGAAGAAATCAACTATGATGAAAATATTAAAATTTTTCATTGGGTGAAAGAGGAGAAGTGGTTGCTTCCTGGCCTTTTTACTTACGTTGTGTTTCTCCTTTCTGTAATCCTGAGGTCACACACAAGATTTTCTGAGCAGTTGCAGAGGTCCCATTCATGGCTCTGCGTTGTGCTTACAGCAGTGTATCGTTATCTCTGTTGCCACAATCTGCCTGCAATCTTGCTTAATGGGAATGAGATCTTCCACAGGTGCTGGAAACTTGCTGGTCACATGCACAAGTAGGTGGTGATTGAGAAGGGTGACAAGCCGTAACTTCAAACAGTTGCTTGCAAGAGTTGTTTCACTGTGTGAAATTACTTTGCTCTTCACCACTCTTTTTGCAGCCAGGATTAGCATTAGAACTAGCTTATTAAATAATTGTATCTTCTGCTTTCCTGTCTCCGTGCTTTATGATACCTTTACTAGCCAGAGAGCAGTGAAGTGAAATTTTTGTCTCTTTCCTTTTCTTTTTTTCTTATTTTTGGTGCATCTAATATTAAGTATGCACGGAATACCACTGAGTTACTGCTTTTTTCTGCTAAAGCACCTACAGAGTAATGAAGATATGATCTGTTCACTAGAGAATCTGAGTTTCCAGTAGATAATAGATAGGGAAAGGAAGGCGATGGACCTATGCAGAAACAAATATGACTAGAAGCAGCGTGAGGATTGTCAGCACAAACTTCTGAGACATAGTGCCCCTTTACTAGCATGTGTAAAGTATTTGCTGTTAAAGAGTACAGCTTTGGAAGAAGGACCTCAGTCTCATACAGTGTTTGGTCTCTCATACCTGAGTTTCGTGTGCAGAACAGGAGTGGAACTTAGTCTAGAACCTGCCAGGGTAGAAGAGGCATTCCCAAACACGGGGCGAGCAGCTGAGCACTCACCAGAAATGTGTGCCCAGAGCTCGGGAGTTTGCTGTTTCATTCTTGCTCACCTCTGTTCTCTGCCAGCTGCTGAGTGTGGCAGGGAGGGAATAATATGCTAAGTATGAAGTTGATGTCTTGATGAAAGGTCTTAACTTTAAACAAAGTTGACGGAAGGGGTGGTTTGGATGAGATCATTAAGAGGCTTTGCTAAATGACTTTGGAATTCTAAAACTGCATTGTTGCTTTATTTTTCTTCCAGCTTTAAGAGGTGTGTGTAGGGGCAAAAATACTTGCCCTAAATTAACTATATGTTTGTGTTTGAGAGCAGCTGGCAGGTGTAGGCCACACTAAATGGTAGGATGAAACTGGGCACTTCATTCCTTGAAGTCACTGTAGTTTTTGACATCTTTCATTTGTTTTCAAGGGTCAAAGGCCAACTGAATTGCTTTCCTAAATGCTCTAATGCCTGCCACATTTTGTTCAGTAATTTCCCATGTTTAGTCATAAAAATGATGATCCTGAAAAATGTTGCCTCTGATCTTCTGATTAATGAATAGGCAGTAGCTTTAGGAAGCCAATTTCATCTGTAGCCAGGGTTGAACAGAGAATCAAGGGGCTTTTGTTTGCTCCTAAACCCACTCCACCCCAAATGTACTTTAGAAAAATCCTTTTAAAATTCACTTAGCAACATTGCTGTCTGGTTCAGAAAGTGAAATTCTACCACTGTAGAAAAGACATGAGCCATTACTATAAAATAAACATTAATTTATTATTCTTTCTTCATTGCATCTGGAGGCAGTTCATAAATTCTTTCCACTCCCTTTAAGAAGAATGTAACACAAGGAAAGCTGACAGGGAAGTGGAGAATCATATTCTAATAATATGTGGATATCTAAAGATGTAAAAAACCATACCAGTATTGTTGATTACTCAAATACCAGTTAAATATTGATCTCAGTGACTTGAACACAGTAACACTGGTAGTCTTTGAGGGTTGTGAGGGGGGGTGTAATTAAAGTCTCTTTATTTGTATCTCTTCTTATTTGCAGCCCTGCCTACTGAATCAGATTGGTTTTTATTTGTCTTGTACTTAATAACCTCCTTTTGCATTCTGCTTTGAAACAATAAAAATTATTTTTCACTCTTTTTGTATCTTAGGCTTTCACAAGGTAATGGAAGGAATCCACAAAGCCACTGAACTTGGCTACCATCCTGTTAAGGTAAATACAGTGTTTATTTGTTCTGAAACTGTTGTGTTTTACTATATGTACAGTTCACCTGATAAGGAATTTATTGTATTCCATCTTACTTCCCACCCCACCCTGTGAATAACTTTTAGTGAAACTGGAGAAAAACTTAAAGATAAATCAAGAAGTAACAAGGAGAATTCATACCACCTCCTTGTGCAGCTGGGGGTGCAGGTTCGTACTGCCTCAGCCTAGTGGTTGTGTCACCACAGGATGGCCCTGCTCTGTACTTGCCTCCTCCTGCCTTATCTCTTGAATTGGCATTTATCTGACCCAGCTCTGAATCTGGCCAAGGCAGTTAACTGGCAGGAACTACCCTGCAAAAAGACATTCATTTTTTCCTGTTTTTTCTCCTTTAGCTTCTTATAGCAGACTGTTTTGAGTGCCAGTGTGAGAGGGAAAGCAAGTTTGAGGGTGCAGGTAGACCAGCTTCACTGCAGCATGAAACTTCACCCTAACTCAGCTGTTTACAGTCCTGCAGCTGTGGTTCCCTTCAGTTTCACCTGTGCTTTGGAAGTTCTCTCAAGTGTAAGTGGCTTAGGCTATACAGCTTTTAAAAACATTTGGAATTAAACTAGGTTTTAGGCTTTCCTGAAAGCTCTTAAGAGCTGTGATAAATGATGTTTTGACATACAAGGCTTCCTTGCTAACTGAAGTATTTTAGCAACTCCACAGCTCTCAGTTGTTCTTCAGATATAGCACAGAGGACCTAAGGCCCCACTGTAAATATTGTTTATGAGGAATGTGTGGAAAATTCAGTGTTAACCTCTCTTTTGGAGGAAGGCAGGGCTAGTTATCCTGTAGCCTGTGGTTATGGAGTGTGCTGTGAGCACTTCCTGGTCCAGGGAATTTGCATATGATCTGCCATAGAGAGTGCTGTGGAAGGTAACTTGCCAGTACTTTTACAGAAGCCACACAGTGTAGAACTGGGGAGTGGAGTTGTCATTTTAAACAGTAAAAGCCACCATACCTTAGATGGGTGAGACAATGTTTGTGTTACCTGGCTTTTGTAATAGTTTTCCATGTAGCCAGACAACTTGAACAACTTTAGTTAGGTTGGATGTAAAAACCTAGATGAGTTAGGCAGAAATGATCATCCGTAGAACTGCAGTCTTGCCGACTTCTCTCATCATTTTTTTCTTTCAAAAAAAAAGTTATTTCTAGCTATGTTGCCTTCTGCAAGGGCTATGAAACCTGGTGTAAGTAGAAAGAAAGTCATACTCTGCTCACTAATTTCAGGTGTGTGCTTTACCTGCAGGTGAACTGTGTGGTGATGCGAGGCTTCAATGAGGATGAAGTGCTGGACTTTGTGGATTTCACAAAGGATCTGCCCCTTGACGTGCGGTTCATAGAATACATGCCCTTTGATGGTAAGTACTGCTGCTTTGAGATTCTTCTTGGACAGAAGTGGGCTGGTTGATGGATATTCACCCCATAGACTTGTCTCTGGAGGTTTTGGTAAGCTCTTTTAGGGAATCAGGAATTCCCTGAAGTTTTATGCTAGATCTTTTGCAGCTTATCTTCTTCCCTCGGTAAGCTGTAGAAGGACTAGTTGGGGCTGGGACACCTACAGCTAAAGTGAGACATGGAGAATGCGAAGGTGGTTCTCTGCTAATTAAGAAAATAAAATCCATAGTCTAAAGTTAGGCTGGTTTTGTTAATTCTAGGCAATAAATGGAACTTCAAGAAGATGGTGAGCTACAAAGAAATGCTTGATACAATTAAACAGCGATGGCCGGAATTGGAGAAATTACCCTGTGAGGCTTCCAGCACAGCCAAGGTGGGGTTGGACACAGAACATGTGAAACATGCCCCCATTCCTTCCCTGCTGCAAATCCCAAATTCTCATAAGTTCAGCATTGATATTTGACAACCTAAGTAATAAATACTTGGTGTAGCAACTCTTGAGTTTTGGTCAGGCTGCCTGCATGAGACTTGATGCTTATTAAATGCTGGTCATAGTCTTTACCTTTATATATACAATGTGTTTTCTAGATGTATTTTCAGTCAGATATAAAGAGTGCCAGGCCTGTATCCTGTATTTACAGCTTTTGAAACTTTTGTCAATCTATGTCTGCACATTAACAATCCTGATGGAACAGATGTTCAGTGAAAAAACTATTGCTTTAGAGTGTACAGTGTCAAATGGGGAATTTCTAGCTCATGCTCCCTACAGGCATCACCTGTTAGTTGATAACTATAAGAGCAAGCATTTAACAAGTTTGGGAATTTCCAGAAACAGGGCAGAATAGACTGGAACACTTGACAAAACTGATTTTGCTTTTTTTTTTTCCTTTGATATGATCTTAGGGCTGAAAAAAATCTATGTTAAAGTAGATTTTCTGGTCTTTAGGCAAGTGGAGCTATAAAAGTTAGGAGTCTGTATTTGACTCCTTTTTTTTTTTCTCCTGTGCATTTCTTTAGAGTTATAAGGTGCCACATTTCCAGGGACAAATCAGCTTCATCACCTCCATGTCAGAGCACTTCTGTGGATCCTGCAATCGGCTGAGGATAACAGCAGATGGGAACCTAAAGGTTGGTAGTGAAACAGGGTTCTCTTCGATTTCATACAGTGAAAATAGCGTTGAAATTCATCCCCTAAAAGTAGCTGGGATGTAAAAATGCATAATTATTACCAGCTAGCTCCTGTTTATTTATCCTGTATGTATTCTTGTTCCATCTTGTCAGGCTGTTAGGGTGACGTTACATCACCTTTTTTTCGGTTTCTCTGTTTTGCTACTATAGTTAACTTAAGTTGTAAAACATGGTTGCAAGGCCAGTAAATACAAATATTTGTTCTAATCTTTGATTCAAAATCATCTTTAACATGTGACAAGCAGATGATTTCCCATTTAGAAAGGGTCCAGGCAGCTGTGAGGGCTTGGCTTTTGCATTCCACAAGGATCCTGTCTTGTTTCCCAAACAACTTGTAACTTCTCCTTCAAGAGCAGCCTGTACATTTGCTCAATGACTGTAGAACAAGAAGGGATAACCATTTCCTGCCACGTTGAAACTGGCAGTTGCTGAGGGAAAATTAAAGTTTTCAATTAAAAATTGGCACTTATGCATTGTCACCTGATACTGACAACAGCTGTGCTGCTGCCTAATGTCAGATGACCAAGGCAGCTTGAAGGCCCAATGAGCTTAGGCTGCATAAACATCCCAGGCTGTCTGCATATGCATGAGGGGAGATAAAGAAAACATTCTCCATAAATGTTCCCTTCAATAGGGTAGGCCTCTTCAAAGCTCTTCACTCCGTGGTTAGTACAAAATATTTGTAAAAGCAATTTATTTTATTCTTTCTCATTTCTCCTCTTCTGCTTCCCTGGGTTGGCTGCAGGTGTGCCTTTTTGGGAATTCAGAAGTGTCCTTGAGGGATCACCTACGGTCGGGTGCCTCAGAGGAACAGTTGATTGAAATCATTGGA
Organism: Rhagologus leucostigma; assembly: GCA_013397725.1. Taxonomy (NCBI): domain Eukaryota; kingdom Metazoa; phylum Chordata; class Aves; order Passeriformes; genus Rhagologus; species Rhagologus leucostigma. The sequence continues at coordinate 1,500,154 of VZTD01005601.1, read as the reverse complement.
GCAGCTGTGGGCAGAAAAAAGAAACAGCATGCTGGTATGTTCACTCTACTTGAGAAAGAACAGCAGTGATAGGGAAAACAATGTCCTGGTACTTGTAACCTTCCATGAGAATCCAGACTCTCTGAAAGACTTCCAGACTGACTTTTGTCCTCAGATAGATGTGAATACCACTGCTCACAACAACAGCAAAGCGTAAAGCTAAGTAGTTTCACTGGATCCCTTTTTTTTTTAAATTAGTTTGCTATAAAAGAAGTACTAAGACTAAATGGAGCTGTCAGTCCAAGTACTGCATTAACATGTTTCTAGAAGTGACAAATCTGTTTTTCGCTATGCAGGAATTTGTGGGTACTCGTCTAGTGCTCTGCATAAGGTCATGACTCAAGGTCCGTGATGATGCAGTCACATCCTCAGGCTGTATTTGTCTTTTCTGAACTTAAATTGATATAAACATTCACATCTGAACCTAACTGTATTTTTGTAATCTGGCTCCAGCTGGTAATGCTGAATTCTTGTACATGAACTGGCTTTATGGTCATGGATTAGTCCCCTGTACACTAAAAATACGCTTTGGCCCTTCTGTTTTCTTGCAGATTCTGACAGATTAATAACAGTAGATTTTTCCCTTTTTTCCTAATGTGTGAAACAAAGGTAGCTTTTAAATCTAAGCATTGACTAATATGCAAAGTACATTGGTCTGACCCAGATAAAATAGTGCCTTGTAAACCTAAGGGAAGGGGTGGAGGGATTGCTTCCTTTATTTGTAGACCATTTATTTATGAATTCTGGTTTGGGAGAGCAGGGGGTGGATGGGGAAGAGTCTACTAAAGGCATTTTGTCATCACCAGCATTTTCCTGACACTGTCTGTCTTCTTCCAGTTTGTGTTAATCTCAGTATTGTCCCTGGGGCTTTCTGTGATTTAGCTTCTTTGAACTGGAACACTTATTAACAGCTTATCTATAGAACTAGAACAGTCAAATACCATTGTTAGAGACAAGATAGTCTCAAATTGATTGAATTCTGTAGTAGGTAGACTGTAATTCACATTATGGCAAGCTTTCTGGGAAAGGGTTCTGCAGTGTGATAGACCCATAGCATCTGGGCGCCTGGAGACTCGGACAGCTATAGTTTTAAATAATACCACGCTGGATTACCCCACCTCCAGTTCCCTTGGTCGTTACTGAGCTTTGTTTTTCCTAGCATGCAGGTTGCACTGTGAAGAGCAGAAAACTACATATGTAAACCAGATGCATGACTTAAAGCCTAAAAAGCCGGGATTTTTATATGTTCCTTATTTTATTTCTAGGCATGTTTAACATTTCCCAGATGAAAAACCGGCCAATGGTCCTGATTGGTGGGTGACAAATCAGTACGTAAAAAACATACAATGATTTTGTTCGGTTTCTGTCTTTGGGGGAGCAGAGTAGATTGGGCTTCTAAGTCTAGCTTGTGGTTCTGCCTTAGGTTTAGGCAAAGAAATGGGCTTTTTAATTAACCAGTTATATTTAACATGCTAAAGTGGAAGAGGAGGAAAGGTTTAATGTCCCTACCAAGCCTTACTCAGTTTTCCAATTGACAGCCCTGGTTTTGTTTTCTCTAATTATGACAGTTCATTACATTTTCCAAAGGGATAATCAACTTTCCTACCTTATTTCCTATCAGCTTAAGAAAAACAGTATAGTTATTTATAAGACAGTTTGGGGTGAATTTTGACCATATTGCCATATAAATATAAAGGGTGCAGAATGGAGTTTTATCTGTGTATCAAGAAGTTCAACTTTGTTTATAATATGTATAGAGCCAGCAAGCTGAAAGAAATGCAAGTGTTCCTACCTCACTACTACTTCAGAATCTGAGATGTGGGGCTTCATTGTTTTGAAATTGCCTCTTATTGCTGCAAAGTCTCAGAACATAACCATGAAAGACCTATGAACCAAGAGCCTTTCCTTTCCTTCTAGTGTCTGTTGAAGCTGTTTGCTAACTCTCCGTTCTGCCTGAAGCTCTGTTCATGAGTGATGTAGCACTGCTGGGGTTCTCTTACTGATTTTTAACATCTCCTTCAGTGTGATTTTACCTCCTCCATACCTGTGTTTCCCTGTTCTGTAAGATAGCTGTCTTTCCAAAGACCTTAAAAAATGGTTACAAGCGTTAGCTTTGTGAGATTAATTGCAATATGTTTTGTTGTTCCTTATCAACAAGTTGTTGATAAAAAAAAAACAACAAAACAAGGGTGAAAGACATGAACATTATCTTTCAAATCCACACTCTCATCCTGCCATTGATATTTTGGAGCATGTTAGCTGCTGGGCAGCTTAAAACACAGGTTTTAAAACAGGTACCCTTGGGAAGGGGAACATGCATTAATTTGCAGGTCTTTGCAACAGCTGATATAATAACAACTACTCTATTTTTAAACCAAGTCCCTTGGGCTTGTAATTTTGTTGCCTTTATTAGGAAATAGAATCCACAGAGGTCTTTAACATAGGTCTTCACTGGGAATGTTTTTCACTTGGTGCCCCACTTTAAAGGGCCATCATTTTCCGTGTTGACTGGTGCAAGATTGTCTTTTTGAGTTTGCTTTTGCTCCCTTGTATTTGGCCACTGCTACACTGTGTTCCAGGAAACGGGTAAGGAGGACCCTTTGTTTAAAGTGTGTACTGACTTGCTGCGTGAGGAAAAAATTTTGTTGGTTTTTTTTTTAAGATGAAAAATACTATAGCAAAGTCTTGACAGCTCACTGGGACCTACATAATTTTTCAAGTTGCCTTTGAAAGAATTCCCACACTCCAAAGTTAGTATTCATAGCAATGTTTGGATGTCTACAGATCAGATCAATCCAATTTCCTTTTGAAAAGTGCTTTAACATTGTCTGACAGGCAGTGAAAGAGGCAGCCTCTCCAGGTCTTCCTCCTTCAGCTGTTCCATCTCCCTTTGAGACTGACTGCTGGCAGTCGCCGCATCAATGGAGAGACTGGAGATGAGTGGAGAATATCCCACTGTGACACATGGGGAATCATTAGGAGATTTCCTAATTGTGTTTTGAATTACTTAAAAACTTTAAATAATGCTGGCGTGCAAGCAGTCAGTGGGGGAGTGTGTGTATGGAATTAATTTAATGAAATTTAATGAATGCTGTGGAAATCACTAATTGGTTTTGCTAGACCCAGTAAGCCAAACCTGGCGTCTTCCTTGCACTGCTGTTGTCCAATCCTTTGCTATATGGTTTGTATCTTATTTCCCTTAATCAAAATATTCCTCTTGGCAGGTTCTTCTTCTCCCGGGTTCACTTCAGTTATGGGAATTTCCTCATTAATTTAAGTATCTCCTGCCTTCTTTTCTCCCCCTGAGATTGTGCTAGTTGGAAGCTGACACAATTAAACTTGAGGTGCAGTAATAGGATATAAGGAGATGGAATTTGTCAGATGGTTTCAATATATGGTGCAGTAGAAAACCATTATGGTTTTTTTTTTTGTAGGTATATGAGCAATTTGGGTGCAAATAGAGATGACTAGGTACAACTTCAAGAAGTGTAGGTTGTTCAGAAAAGCAAAGATGCTTTGCACTCATGACTGTCTCTTGCTGTCTGTTTACTTCCCACTCCGCTTGAGCAAACTTCTCTCCCTGCTCCCACCCACGTGTGTTTACCCTGTAGAAGGAAGTACTTGTCTGCCTTTGCACTCTGGCTTCTCCTGAAAACAAGACGCTTTTACGGGGGTTTAGCTTCAGCTTTAAAGTTAATCAAGGAATCCAGAAGAACAGTGCTTTGTGCTCCTGGCTTTTAAAGGGAATATTCAGGTTAGGTCCCGCTATGAATAGAGAGAGCAAGAGAAGAGGAATAAGAAAAATAATTTTCTGTGCTCTTCTAAAGCACAGTAGTGTTACACTCAGTGCATTTATGTCCATTTAATCCCATTACTCTGAGGTAAACACATGCCTCAAATTTGCAGGAATCTTAATTTTAGTGGATAGGCCATCAGCTGTAGATGAAAAAAGGCCTTTGCCTGAATTTAGGTTATTGCAGTGATTAAAATCGTGAAATCTATGGTTGATTTAATCTTCACGAATGGGTACTTTTAGACCAATATTCGGAGGGTACTCTGGATGAAAATGGTGCTAAGTGCATCAGTCTTGTTTAGCAGAGGCTGGGACTGACAAGGAAGAGTTTGGTGGGTTTGTCTTAAAAAAAAAAAAGGGAGGAGCACAACGAGACTTCGTCCACACTGTGTCTGTTATTGTCATGTGGACAGTCTAAGGCAGTTCCTGTAGGTCTGGGCAGCAGAGGTAGCTCAGCAATGTGCAGAGGGGCAGGAAGCTGCTTTGATGCACCTGTGGATAGGCTGCAAAGGCAGTCCTTGAATACCAGAGCTAGCAAAGGAGGTTATTGAGCACAACCTAATTCCACATTTCTCAGAGCAGAGAGAGGAGGAGCTTCAGAAAAAGAGAAACATGATTATCAATTGTGCTGTTAAACCTGGGCTTAGCCACTTACCTCTATACTGCTTTCTTTACTTACAAAACATTTTATTCACTTTTATGTGAAAGAGACTCCTTCTGTCTTCACACTTGGCATTTAGCCCCATGCAAATGCCAAAACCAAGGGATTAAATGGTGAAAAGAGGCAGGAGGGCCTACTACCTCTCTGCCAGCTGGGAGCTCTGCCAGCTCAACTTGGAACATGCTTCTGAGTAGATTTAAAATCTATCAGTCAGTGAGGGGACTGTGTTTTTTCCAGTGCTTAAACTTCAGCTGTCATTAATGTGTTAAGAGCTGGCAATAATATGAGAGGTTCCCATCACCCTCTGAGCTTGTAGACAGTGCAGTTGCAGTGCTTCTGGTCCCTGCTGTCCTCAAGTGCTGGCATGACCCTTCCCTGCAGAAGGAGATGAAAGGAGGAAGTGCAGCCGCCTGTGCTGGGAGGGAGGTGTTTGGGAAGGCAGAGTTGGGAATCTGAGTGTAAGAATTTCCTATTGACCCTGCCAAGCTTTTGAAAGAAGGCTGGTGCTGGGATGGTCCCAAATGGATGATGAGATGCTGTGACTCACTTTTCTTCAGAAGTGATGCTCCTATAAGCTTTCTTGGCTGCTGTTTCTCAAAAGGTGTTGATACTTTTAGAAAGTAAGTTGTTTCTTTTTGTGAGGGACCTTGAAATTAGTGTTCTGAGTCTTGAGGTTTGTAATAGCAAACGAGGAAATGAAAGGAACTGATGAGAGAAGAGAAGAGAAAGAGCTTGAAGAAAAAAGTGGATATTTGCAGGCTTATTGAGGTTTTTGCAACACAGGAAGTCCCAAGCAGTGCTCTGACGGGGTTCTTGGCTGCTACAGGCAGCTTAGCTTTCCAGTTAGTAAGATGTTCTTCTCATGTTACTTTTTGTTTTTTCCCCAGAGCCTGCATTGATGTCATTCCCACTATGCCAAGATGCCCTACAGAATCCCCCAAATTCAAAACAGTGGGGCCACACATTCAGCCATTGGCTGAGTTTGAGAGCAAGTTTACCCAAACAAAAGGGAAAAGCATCAATGAAAAATAAACTTACAGGACAACTTTTCCTCCCAGGATCTCACCCAGAGAAACAATGGCATATAGCAACAGGAATTCTACAAACCCAGCTCCGAGGCTACTGTGTCTTCCAGAAGGACCCAAGCTCCACATTTGATACAAAGTGCCTTGATGCTTCTGTTGGCCAAGTTTCTGTGGACTGTCAGTTCAAAGAGGCGTGTTCAGGATCTGAATTCCATAATAGAGATTCAGGATCCTACACCAAGGTACCTCGTGCCTCTGACAACTTGACTCACACTGATGAGGAAGGACGGGCCACAATGGTTGATGTTGGAGGGAAGCCAGATTCCAGAAGAACTGCTGTTGCTGGTGCCGTGGTCCTCCTGGGTGAGAAGGCATTCGGGATGGTGAGGCAAAACCAGGTGAAGAAAGGGGATGTGCTGGCAGTAGCCCAAATAGCAGGAATTCAGGGAGCCAAGCTGACCAGCCAGTTGATCCCGTTGTGTCACAACATCCCCCTGTACCATGTTGAGGTGTCTCTGAGCCTGGATGAGGCCAGACATGCAGTGGTGATTCGCAGCTCCTGTCACACCTGGGGAAGGACAGGTGTGGAGATGGAGGCTCTCACAGCTGCCAGCCTGGCTGCGCTGACTGTGTACGACATGTGCAAAGCAGTCACTCATGACATCGTCATCCAAGAGCTGAAGTTGCTTAGTAAGACAGGTGGGCAGAGGGGAGACTTCTCAAGGGTCTAGAAAATATCCAGATACTTCCAGCCCTCCAAGTGACCACTGCTCCTGTTCAGCCTCTTACAGAAGTCCTTTTGCTCAGCTGGTGGGCTTGGAGACCTCAGCAGGTGTGTACAGTACAGCAACGCCATGCCTCCAGCATTGCCTTACTCTGTCAGCTACTGCTGGGTGAACAGTGAAGCCACTTAGCCCTGTTGAAAACCATGTGTGTTTTCTTGAGGACAGCCTTCTCCACTCTGCCAGTACCTCCATTTCGGTGTCCTCATGATGAGATTTAGAAAAGATTCCTGCTTATACCACAGAGGTTTTTGGGTTTTGGTTTTTTTTTGCCTTTGTGCTGTGAAATACACCTGCTGTCATCATACCTTGGAACTGTGAGCTCTGGAAATGAAGCAGCTGCTGAAAGTGCTGTTATTTGGCGACTATTTTAAGTCAAGGATTAAGATTTCAGAATTGTGTCTGTCCATCTTTCCCCTGACCTCTTTCATTGAATTCAGAGGGTGACAGTGAGAAGAACACAGCTGGGGAACCTCACCATACAGCAGAAATTATAAACATGGAACAGTCAGGGTCAAGGGGCAGCTCCCATCGCTTTCAGTGCTACTGCTTCCCTTCACAGAATCAAAGAATCCCAGAATGGGTAAGGTTGGAAAGGACAACAGTTGGTCACCTGGTCCAACCTCCCTGCTGAAGCTCCCAGAGCACATGGCACAGGGCTGTGTCCAGACTGGAATATCTCCTGTGAGGGAGCCTCCATAACTTCTCTTGGCAATCTGTTCCAGTGCTCAGTCACCTGCAGAATAAAGAAGTTCAGGTGGAACATCCTGTCCATCAGTTTCTGCCTGTTGCCTCTTGTCCTGTTGCTCAGCACCACCAAGGAGAGGCTGGCTCCATATTCTTGGCATCTCCCTCTTAGACACTGATACATTGCAACATCAATTGTCTCTTTTGGATGCTGAACAGGCCCAGCTCCCCCAACCTTTCCTCATGAGAGAGACACCTGCAAGTGGGAAATAATCCACATAACAGTTTCAAAAGAAAAAAAAAATGGCAGCTGCCCAGTTTTCTGCCTTGAGTGCTCTGTAAAACATCATGCAGAAATGGGATTTCTGGGTTTGGAAGAATTATTTTTCTGATCTGAAAGATATGTTTTACAATGTTAGAAGCATGTTCCAGCATTTTGACCTCAGCACTGAAATACATGGATGCCCTGTCTGCATGCTTAAGGGATTAATTTTGCCATGCACGGAAGTAAATATTAAGCTCTCCCTGACTTTAGAAAGAGATGTCACACCAAGCCCTAGAAGAGTCCAAATTTTTAATGTTACAGTGCAGCTCCTAGTAACCAGCAACCTGCATAGTCCATGACAGATAAAACAGTCTTTAATACTAGTGGCCACTTGGAAAATTAAGATAGTTACTGTTGCCTCTGCCAGAGTGTTTTCCTGCATGTTTCTCTAATTTGCTTTTCATGAAGTCTTCTGGCCTTGGAGCACTTAAGTGTCCCCATAAATGTAGCAGTGGCCACAGTCATGTAGCATTAATTAGCTTTTTTTGGTAATTAACTGTCCTAGCTAAGAAATTACTCAACATTCTTGTTAATACTGGTGGCTGCTTTTCAAATGTTAATTTAAGTGCTCTAAACAGGGTGTTACTGGTTGCTTATGGCTAATGTGAAGCTGCACATGATTCAGGGTGCTCCCTTCATACGCACAGGGTTGAAGACAACTCTAGTAAGGTCAAAGACTCTACAAAAAAATCATTTTAAGCCTAAGAGGTTGCTGTGAGCACCCCACACTGCCACGCACATCCTGCTCACTTAAAATAAGCACAGGTCTGAGATGAGGATGCAGTAGATTTTACTACAGATCTTCCACAAATCTCGTACACCGGCCACCAGCTACCACAAAAGGCATTCTTTCCATTGCAGGTGAATTGATTTGATCCTGTGAGATAATGTACATACAGTGACAGACATAGCAGCTATAGCTGAAAGGGAAAGGAATCTGGAAAGCTTGGTGCCCAAACTCCATAAGCATTTGTACATTGATGTTGTGGTTTAGAAATGGTATTCCCCACTTTGGTGTTCTGCCACTTGCTCACTCCTCCCTCCCTGTGGCAGGCTGGAGAGGAGAATTGGGGGCACAGTAGGTAAAGATCAGGGTTCAGATAATAACAGTTTACTGGAAACAGCAGTGGAATAAGAAAATGAGCAGTAACAGCTTCAATAACAGAGGGAACAGGCACTATGTGACCGCCCCCTTACTGGAAGAAACCCCTTACCTGGTCCCCATAATAACCCCCCATGCTGTTAGCTATGCCCCCTCCTGGCTCCTGCAAAAATTACCCATGTCCTGGCCAGAACCAGGACAATCTACATTCATTGTTACAGTCTTGACTCCCTGTCATTCCCAGGAGTGTAGCTAGCACTGCCATACTGAGCACCAACAATCCCACCCAGTCCTGCAAATACAAGAGACTGTGTTCATCTGTGGAACTGCTGTGCCCATAGCACAAAAATTTCCTTAGCTCAGCATGGAAATAAAGTGCCAGGAAAAGGAAGCACACGTGTGACCTGCTAAGGCAACTGACTGACACAAGCACTTACCTCCCCTCACCACCCACAACACACCATGCCCTCCTGGCCTGCTCCCAGGGGCTAGCTAATTTTGAAAGTGGAAAGGAAACTCGATGTACTCAGTAGTAATAAAATGGTGCTTTGGACATATGATTCTTTGGCTTCGGAGAAGTTTGCTGTCATTCTGTAAAGCTCACACAAAGGACTCAGGGCCACACCAGGGACTACTGAGTGCACACATGACCACCACGCACATCCCGCTGCTTACGCACATTTCACTACTTCCTTGGTTTGAGAGTGGCTGGAAGTGCAGGGCAGACTGACTTTGGTGCCGTTTTATGCTCATGCTACATTATCAAGTCTTTAAACTATGCACATTTATAGGTAATGAACCAAACATGGGTCAACATTTTGGGAGAGAAATGGGTTGAGAGCACTCTGTTTTTCTGTGGTGCTGGATGGGCCATGGTGTAATACATGTTGATGAACTCACTACTTTTTGGAGGCTTGCTTTTTTTGTCCGCTGTATTTTTAATAAATACTAGTTGCAATGGAGTGTGGTTTGCATTACTTTGAATATCCTTTTTAACCCAAAAACTTCTATGAATAAGTTACCTCGGGACAAGCAACAAGACAGGCTTTGCAAGTTGCATGATTAGTCAGCAATTAGCAAGGGATCAGTCATAATAACTTATTACTATAAAGAATCTATCTTTTTTTGCTGTTGTTGAGTCAAACTCATTTTAATCTGGCAACACTCAAACTGTGTAATCCTTTGGGTTTAACATCATAATTTATCATCTCTTGTCATTATCCCAGCTTCTCCTACATGCCTGTTCTGAGCCAGTGGCTGTGTATAACATCACTGCATTTTGTTGCAGAACTGGGGCCTCCAGAGCTCTTCCTCCTAGTCTGAGTAACCACAGCTGAAACCAAGGCTCGGGGAAGTGCCTGTATAAAAGTCCATCCCTCCTGGACTTCCCCTTAAGGGAAATTCCTCTTCTGCTCCATCCGAGCTTCCAGGAAAGGTCTCTAGTCTCCTGCAACCAAGAGGGCATCAATGATCTTAGAGGTCTTTTCCAGCCTAAATGATTCTAAGAGTCCAAATGCTGTCAATCCTGAAATAAGCACAAAGCTTCACATCATTTTTCTAGGAGCAGGAACAGAGTAAAGCACCAAGCCCACCACCTCCTTGTCTTGAAGGGTGCCATAAGAGTACAAGTTGTATTTCTGTGCGTGTCAAACACAATTCAAACACGTACTGCAGATCATGGGAACCTTCACAATGCACACACTAGAGCTTTCACCTGCTGGAAACTCAACTGTCCCAGCTCATGGCCCATTTGTGTGTTACAGTCTGTTCACTGCTAATCGAGGCTGAATCTTCTGGGGCATCTCAGCCTGGCTTTCCTTTGTGCCCACATCCTGACACTAGTTACTCCACCCTCACACTGTCCTATTAAAAACTGGATGCAGCATAGAAAGGAGAAGCTGGCAGAAGCTGGTCATTAAGAATTCTTAAAGAGATTAAATCTATGTCAAAAGAGCAGTGCTTTCAGGAAGTGCTGGGGGAAGGAGAATGGGCCATGAGGGGGAAGATGCAACTTGAAATACCTCAGGGAGAGACCTCTTTTTCTGAATGGGAACTGCTCAAAAACAGATTCTAAAAGCATCCACAGCTGAGCAGTAAAAAGAGCAATGAATTTTTTTAGCTATTCTCAGCCCCTGGTGACTTGCAGTGATTCCCTGTAAATTCCGTTACTCAGCTTTACGTGGGATTTGACTGAATGGAATCTGGCCCTTAGTCCTGCCCCTTCCTTGGCGCTTTGCTGGTTCTCGGCTCCCTCTGGCTGCCTCAGCAGAGTCAGGCAGGCTTGGAACAGCTGAAAAATGGCTGGTGCATCGTGTGTGCTTTGGCCAAGACAGAGCTGCTAATTAGTTAAGTGGAAATACAGTTAGTTCACTTCCCTCCACGCACAAGAGCCTCGCTCCAAGAGCAGCTCAGCATTTCAGGGAATCTAAAATCAGAGTAATTGCTGGTTGCGGTGGGCTGACCAGGTTTTCAGGTTTTTGAGGTCTCAGGTAAAAGCCTCAACTTAGGTCTCAAAACCAGTGGATGTGAGGAACACTGCGAATTCATGACGATGGCAGACAACACCCTGACATGCTTGGCACGGTGCCAGAAAGGCACAGGATGAAGAGCTGAATTCTTTGTTACAGGCTAGGCCTGAAGGGCTTTGGGTGAGCTCTGCACTCAGTCTTAAGAGCAGATTCTCATTTTAGGCACCGCAAGCTTAAACAGTGGGTGGCTGAGACAATTCCAGCTGTCTCTACCTTCCCCTGTCCCTCCATGCTGCCAGTGCCATGTTTAGAAAGCTTCCAGTTTAGCATCTCTATCTTTGTACTTATCCTGTTTGCTCCTTTGGGGAGTAAAGGGTACCCAAAATAGTAGCAGGAAAGTGCAGCTGAGTGCAAGTTCACGGGACAGGATGGAACAGATGCCCTGAGACACTGCTGAGCTTTCCTCCAAGCAGAGAAGCACAACAAACCGGGCATTGCTCAGCTGCGTGTGCACAACCCATCAGCAGTGGCACGGCCGTGGCCATCAGGCAAGCTGCCTATTGCCCACGGCTCTCCGAGGTGCCATCCACACAACACTTGCTCCGTGGAACAAAGATTCACACTTCATGATTGCTTAAGGTTTGCTTCCAGAACCCCAAATTAGCAGCAGACACAATTGCTTTATCAATGACTCCATCAACAGAGCAGGCATAATCTCAGATTGTGGACAACCCACTCAAAACCAGGAACTCTCAGTACTACTAAACTCTTCCTGCATGAATGTAGCCTTAATTTTAAGTTCAACAGAAACACTCTCTTCTATACCCATGATACTTTTCAGGGTGCGCAGCTGAAAGGATGCGAAGCCAGCAAAAGCAGAGTTTGTGTTTGCAAAAGTCAGGGGCAGCTTGGCTGCAGTGGGACAGGAGGTAGGGGAGGAAGACGAGGAGATAGCAGGAGGGCCAGGCAGCTGTAAAGTTGTGTTAATATTGTGCTTGGAAGATAACACAGGCTACGAGATACGCGGCTGCTCCGCAGGTAGTGCCCTAGGCCAGTTACCTGCTGGTGCAGGTTGTGGCAAAGCTCTGTCAACACCAGCAGAGCTGTACAGTGTCACACCAGGCAGCATCTGCTGCTGGGAGCTGTGAGAGAGGGGTGCAGCTGCACAGCTCTGACCTGCCACTACTGCAGCCTTAATGAACTTAGGTTTCATTATCGGGGTAATTTTGGCACTCAAGGCTCCCCACGTGCACAGTTGCAAGCAAGGCTGGAATTGCTGTTGTGTGAGGCAGTGCCTGGAGTTACACCACCCATCCATCCCTCTCTCCCTCCATCCCCTCCCCAGCTGCCACCCACAGTCTGCACTTCAGAGAGCTGCACTTCCCCACCCTGGGCCTGATGCTGAATGGAAATGTTTTAGCTCTGTGTGGCTCATTTGGCTTCTGCAGATCAACCCTTGGGGCCATCCTCAGCCCAGATCCAAGAAATGAGCTGAGCTGAGGGAAGAGAATAATTTCTGCTGCCCCTGAAGCCTCATCTCTCCTATTGCAGCTGGCAGCTCAAAAGGCTCCATCCTGCCAAGACTGAATCTTAATTGGGATCAGTGGAAAAGACAAGCTGCTGCCAGGGCCGCTCTGATCCTGGACTCACAGAGAACATGGGCAGAGCTTTCCCAGCCCCACAAAAGAAGGCCTTCACTAGGGTTTACAAAAAATAAAATTCCCTCCAGAGTATCAGTGGAAGCATCAGGCTGAGGCCAAGGAGAGGACATGGCTTAGCCATGTAGTTTGCAGAAGAAAAGCAGGCAGAACCACACCACATGGAAAATCCTCCTGTCCCTGTAGCCTGCTGGGAAGGGAAGCCACCAGCAAAAGCTGAGGTGCAGCTAGTAATCCCCAGGCCCTGCAGTGAATTCAAATACTGTAGCCAGCTCTCAACAACACACAAAACCATCACAGTCATTCCCAGAACTGCTCTTTCCAAGAGTCACAGGAAGAAGGACAAGGTAAGGTTTTCATCTTAGAACAGAAAGAGCAAAACCTCTTCAGGCATCCCATCTGCACGTGGCACCAGGATGCTACATGACGCTTTTTCCAAGCCACAGCTGCTGACTTCAAGCCCACTTGCTTCAAAGACCCTGGCAGAGCTCACTCATACCTCTGCGATTAGGCACAGTCTAGCCACCCCTTTGGCTTTGTGGAGGCAACCAGAATCAACACTGCCAACTCCTAATGCACCCAAGATGGGTGCTCCTGACCCAATTTCCTTACAAGCACAGAGTCCTGTCATCTCAGCACTGTCTTGTCCCAGCAGCAGCAATGTGCAGCAGAAGCGGAGCAGAGCAAGCAGCCCTCAGCCTGGGTTATTTTTACACCATTTGTTCCACCTTGCATATTTAGGTGCATCTCCAAGTCCTTTCATCAGAGGAAGGCCACCATGGCAAGTCTTGCTCAGACTGGGAGCTTTAGAAGAGCTTCTCTTGCTGACTCAGGGGAATAGAGTCACCAGCAGCTTATGCAGCAGATGCCATGTCAGAGCTGCTGGACCTGAGCAATGACAATGGGCTCTTGCTCTGGTAAAATGGCTTTAACGGGATTTTCCAGCCAGCAAACATGCTTTGAGGGACACACCCAGGACATTCAGCCATCTGCAACACTACTGCATGTGCAAGGCTCTTGGCCAGCCAGACTGGGAGGGGTATTTAAACACAAGTTTCTTGCCTTCATGTTTTATAGCCTGCTATTTCTCTCCTGGGTTGCTGAGGATGCCTCAGAGCACAACCCTCTGGGATGTCCCAGATGCAGCAGAGGCACGGTCAGTAACAGCCCATCACCAGTAAACCGTAGCTTTTGCAAACCTATGCCAGAGAACTCCAGCTGAACCCCAGCAGCTGGAGGGGTTTTCATTTCCACTTCTCCAAGGCTGGTATTTCAAGGTGTTTTTATTTCTTTTTAATCAACGCACATGGCCAGCTCCAGAGGGGGCTGGACGAGGAGAGGGAGGCGGTGCAGCCACTGTTTCTGTACAAAGTATTTCCACATGCAAGTGAAACGGGGCTCAACTCGCTCGGTGCGTGTTTTGCAGTGCGGTTACGGGCTGTCGTTCCACCTCCACAAAGCTGTTATTTATTTACTTAAAGACTTGCATTCCATGGAAAAAGATGCCCCAAGATAGCACTGTGTTTCTAAAATTAAACCCAGCTGGATGGAGTGGGGAGCAAGCAACTGAGCACTCCTGTGCTCCCACCAGCAGCGGGAACAGGGTTCCCGGTGTCCCGGACTCCCCCACCCTCGCTGAGCAGCAGGAGAGCCTGGCAAAATGCCTCCCGTGTCTCAGCCATGAGTTAGGCAGCTCTCTGGGAAGTCAGACCAAGTGCCTTACTCAACAGCAGGAGTCCCACTGAGTCCCATGGCAGGGGATCAGGGCTTAAGAGCAGTGATGGCCCTTCCTGCCCCAGCAGCTCTGTGAAAGCACCCACCCTGCTGCAGGACAGCAGACACCTCACCATGCGCCTGACACAGGTTTGAGTGTGGCCAGAAGTCCTTTAACAGAATTTGTGAGGAAGGCTGCATTCCTGAGGCTTATCTCCTACCTAACCTAGCCAACATTTTCATCTAGTTTATGTACCACTGATAGCATCCTACTCACAGTAAAGCTCGATCAGCCCTTGCTGTTGTAACCTAAGTTAGGAAACCTGTTCTCACAAAAGCCATTTATAGAAAGGAAGGGGAAAACTCAAGTATTCCTCCAACCTCGCATGGCACCAGCAAGAAATCCCTCCCAGACACACTCTCAGCACCTGTTCCCCTGTCCACACGAGCACAGGGGCCGCCTCTACATCCACAAGTGGCTCTGCTCAGAAATGAGCACATCAGCTCATCGGAGCAGCTGTGTCAGAGCTGCTGCTCAGGGGCTTTACCATGGCCTGCATTTAGCCTCATCCCTCAGACAAAATGTCTCCTCACACACGCAGCTGAAGCTCTCCAAAGGACAGGTTGGGCACTGGTGGAGCCCCCTACACCCATCAGGGCTGGGAGTGCCTTTGAGGCTCTTGGGAAGCAAAGCTCCAGCAATGGCAGAGGTGGCTCTGCAAGGACCATGGGAAGGAAAGTGAAGTACAGCCCTAGACCTTGCTTCTCTGCACCAGAAGGCTCACACATATGTGGGACAAGAAAAGCTGGCAAAGAAGTCTGAGCCAGACCCAGAATGAACAGGAAAAGAAACAAGGATAATGGTTGATGGGAATGGCTGAGCAACAGGGAAAATGGTGAAAACAGTGGTGAGGTCAGGTTGCCTGTGCAGCTGCTGCTTCCAGGCTCATGTGCCAGCTCTCCCAGGGCCTCAGGACCATGTCTTGTCCTGAGCACAGGCAGGAGCTGCTGCTCCTTCACCTATGAGCAAAGAGACAGTCCCTGGCATCACATGAAGCTTTTTTCAACCAAGGCAGAAAGGACAGTCCCACCACTACTGGCCTGGACTGTGATCCAAGAGAACCTGACCACAGGGATGTGGGCCAGACCAACATATCACGCTTGGTAAGTCACACAAATTAGTGTTTGCAGATGTGGACACTAACCTGGCATTCCCATTGCTCTGTGCACTCTGCAGTGAGCACCTGGAGACAGATTTCCAAGCCTGAGTGCTCCTCATGCCTAGTGTGCAATTGGAGAAAATGATGTTTGCTACCAGATTAACAAGTCTGTTTTTAGCAGATGTGCTTTTGTCCCTTGGTTTCTCCTAAACAGTAGAGGAAGATTTCTCCTTTCTGCCTCCCAAGGGAAAACCTTCACACGTATTGGTGACAGGCCAGACCCTGTTCTAACAAGAGTGAGAGGTGCAGACTTTCAGGGTTCATTGCAGAGCTCAGGGAAAGGGTGAGGAGGAGTAAGAAGAGAAGGGAGCTAGTTACCAGAGAAGATCTCAGGAAAGAGCCTGCCTCTCTCAAAGCTCAGCTATTTCTGTGACTATGCCCATTTTCCCATAATTATACTGGTTCTGCTCTGCACAACACTAAGTCAGGTCTACTGATCCCTGTCCAAACTCCTGCTGCCTTCCTGTTTGTATTAGGGCGCCAGCATGGGTTAAAAATTAGAGAGTAAGATTGCCTCAGTATCTGATTTATCCCCTTTCTTCCTTCCATCTTGATTTGGGATGTGCTGGTCAGCATCCCCCAGGGAGAGGATTAATCAGGAACAGACAGAGAGCTGGCAGCTGCCTGACAAGGACAAGATCGCAGCTATGGGACAAGCTGCAATTTGGAATCTCTTGCTTTGACCCTGGTACAAGTCCAAGACATGCTTGCTGATGCATCCCAGCACTGACACCCCAGGAGTTGGCACAAGATCAGCACCCCCAAGGCCACAACTAGCTCCGGTCCCGATGTCACATTGCCTCAGTGCTGGAGATGCTTCTGCGGTGAAAGGCTGCCCATCCCCATGACTCCAGAGGCAGTTCCAGCTCTCCAGCTGTGGAAAAGGCCTCCTCTCCGCTTACAGAGAAGCTCTCATTTCAGGCACCAGGGCAAGGGAAGATGTTACTGCCATTCCAAAAGGGCAACACAACGTCTTTAACATTTGGTCCCTGGATGAACAACAGCTGCACCACAAGGAGGACAATGGGAAGGTAGGACATGCCATCCGATCTGCCTGGCGACTCCTGCCCCATGCGAAGCCAAGCTGAGTGCAGAGCAACAGCATTTGTGCCAGGGTCAGTCCTCTGCCAGGGGCTTCACCTGGAGCCTGAGGTGCTCAAGCTCCTGCAGCTGTTAACACCACAGAGAAAGGGCAGCAGATCCTCCCAAGGTGGGCAAGCAAAGGGTCATGGCAACAGAAAGGACTTGTAAGGGCACAAGAGGGAGGTGAACAGTGCTCAGATGTTGAAGGAAATGAGGAGCAGAAGCAAGGAGTACTTTACAGCAGAATGGGGCATGGCTCTGAAAAGTTATTTTATGCTTGGGAGCCCCAAAGGAAAGAAAACACTGGATTGGACAACCCTGGGAAAAATCTGCACTTCAGGGTTAACCAGCTTCTTCTACAAAGTAAGAGCAGATCCAGACGGGTTCAGGGGCACAAACACAGTCAGTGTTACCCAAGGAAACTCTTGCCCAGTCATAACACCTTACTGTGAACCCAAGGGAAGGTAAGCACTGGGCTGATTTGTACTTCTGCCCCTGAAAACACCTCGTGACTATGCAGGGGCTAAGATGACAGTTCCTATCACCCCCAAAGGCCATCACACCCAGACAGCACTCAGCCAGGCACAACCTGATCACAGGATTATGCAATGAGATGCTGCAGAACACTATTTCTTACCTCTCGAATCCAGGGACCATCTAACCTTCTTGAGGGGGGTGGGGAATCCATCTTTGTTCTTTTACAGTATTGCCATAATGCCATAACCAAATGAAAAATAGCATAAGCCTAAAGTAGATGGACATTCATTTTCCTCCTATTTTGTTTGCTTCCTTCTGTGGGCACTGGAGCATGCACAAGCTTTTGATCTTCTTCTTCGTTCCTCAGCCACTGTGCACAGAGCACCTTCTGATACCTTTACAGACCACTGGCTTTCCAGGAACCACCGCTGGCAAAACAGTGGCAGAGTTTGACAATCAGAGCATGAGCCATGGATTCACTGCAGGCAAGTTCTCGGTAGTCTCTCATGGAGCATCCATGCCAATTCTTACAACACTCGTGATATTTTAGGGAATGATAAAACTCGAGCTTTGCCCCTACAGACCCACTGGTAAGGGACAGTCTTTGCTTACAGAGTAATAATGACTATTTGTCAGATTTCTTGAGACGATCACAGTTCTCACCCCCACCAGTCTTTTAAAACCTCCGCAAGGAACATGGCATGGAGAGACAGGTACCCCCCTCCCTCTTCTCCACAGGGGCAGGCAGCAACATCACACAGTGCCCAGCACACCCACCTCCCATGGGAAGGGGCGTCCAGGGCTGATGTCAGCCCTGATCCCCATGTCCCTGCAGCCTCTGCATGACTGTTGTGCTTTCCTTGCCTATCAGTCCTTGCCTCAGTCCTTGCTGGAACTGCTCTGAATAGCCCTTCCATGAAGGCAGAGCGTGGCAAAGGTCTTGACCTTTGGGTAACATGACAGACCCAACCACTACTGGTCATAGACACTTCCAGAAAACAAAAGCCTTTTTCCACATCTCACAGCAATAAATTATGAAAGGCTTTTCCGAGATCACAGAATATTCTGAGTTGGAAGGGATCCACAAAGATCATCAACTCCAATTCTTAAGTGAATGGCCCATACAGTCATTGAACTCATAATCTTGGTGTTATCAGCACCGTGCTCTGACCAACTGAGCTAATCTTCCTCCCCTCCCATTTTCTTATTCATTTTTTTAGTTAATGTAGTTAGCAACGTGTTCTCCTTCCATGAGCACTGCAAGAAATTGGCTCAACACAACTGTGCCCCACATCTAAAACAAGGTGGGCAAAGAACAATTCCTGGATTCCCACATTAACCTATTCACAGCATTTCAGACCCTCCTGGACCCCTGGGGTTCAATGCTGTCACATGGTAGGAAACATGCAGCAGCTCACTCAAGGCAAGCCTCCATCTCACTACAAACCCTGCTGAGTCTGGGGTGGGGAGAATTGGGGAAAAAATGGCAAAAAAAGGCAAAAGGAAGGGGGAAAAAAAGGCAGAGGGGATGAAAAAAACAGCAAAAGGGGGAAAAAGACAAAAAGGGAAGAAAGGACCTTACCTCCTGGTGAGTCTAAGCAAAGTAGAAAATAAATGTCAACTACGCCTCAGAGAAAACAGCAAAAAGCCCATTAACTACAGGAACATCAAACAAATCTATCACAATGTTAAAAACCAAAACATTTGGGCTTTGAGATGGGGAAAAAAACCCCAAACTTTAATTTTTATTTCCTGGTGGTAGAAATCTAGGGCCAAGCAGATTTCTCCCAGAAAGCTCCATGTCCACTATGGCAAAGATAAAAGTCACCTTTGTTTAAGCAGAAGCCGAAAGTTAAAGAAAGAGAAAACCATTAAATAATAGAGACTCAGCCCTTCCCAGCAGAGCAGAGAGCTTCCCTCACACTCCTCTTCACTGAGTCATTCAGGGCAGCAAAACCCCAACCCTAGCTTTGCTCAGAAAAAGCCGTGAGGCACTTACCTTGCTTCTGTGCAGCGATGACAAGGACAGGGAGGTCCATGATCATGGGAAAGGTGTCAACCAGGAAGATGGAAGGAGGCTTCTGTCATGGACTCATGCTGCAGGGCAGAACACCAGCTCCTCACTGTGTACTCCAACACCAAACAAAATATTAAAGAAAAGTCTTCTTTGAATCCAGGCAGGATGTCTGTCTTGTTCGAAGCAGATAATTCAAATGCCACTGGGTTTCACCTCTAACAAGAGGAAGAGCAATGGTTTGACTCCCTCTACCAAACCCCAGCTGCCAGGGAAGAGAATTCAGGGAGGTCCCTGCATTTTCATCCTGCCTCTACCACTCACACAATGCAGATGTTTCAGAAACATCCCTTTGCCTCTGCCCTTGCATCTGTACAGCAAGAACCTAAGAGTCAGAATTTTAGCAAACTGTGAACCAAATAGATCAAAACAGAGAAACCGAGAGCCTTTCTAACAGCTAAAAGCCAAGAACCTTCCCACAGAGCACTCAGACTCCCATTTGCTGCCTGCTGATCCTCAGCCTGTGCAAACAATTACAGCCTGAATACTTTTGCTGATTTCCACAGTTCTTCCCACCTGAGAGCCAGAGCCAACAGCTGAGGCTTTGTCTGGGGTCCCTTGGAACTTCAGTGCTGCAGGAATATGCTGCACAGCCAGCAAGGCTCCCCCTGGAAGCTAGGCATGAACTTCTCAGGACCTCAAGGTTACAGCATTGCCCTTTGATGGGCTGAAGATAAGCATGAAATGTTGTGGCTTAAGGATAATTTTGTCAGAGGGCTCTTTCCATTAACAGAAAGGGCGAGATGCATATATAAATGAAACAGCCGTATACATTGCATCTATGATGAGGACAAGGTTCTGTCCCTGAACCTTGGAATTCCTCAGCACACTCTTCAATTCAGCCTCAAATTAGCCCTAGTCCTTGTGTGCATCTTGCTCACCCCGCTGTTCTGTGTCTAACTTCTCTCTGGACTCCCCACCCTGCTTTTCTGAAGTCTTCACTCCTGATGTTGGCTTTCCTGGTTTCTTTTCAGCTGGCCTTATTTAACTTTGGATTCCTTGGCAGCAATGCCCTCCTGCCCACTCCTCCTCTGAGTCGACGCTCTTGCTGTCGAGATGTTGCTCAGCTGTGTAAGCGAGCTCAGGCCCAGTGCTGCCGCCCTTCACTTGCTTCCTTGCTTGGAATAGTCATGTCCAGCCAGGGATTATGAACTCCTAGATATCAGGACCGTCTTATTTTTTTTCTTTTTCTTTAAGTGAACTCCTGTGTACCCTTGGATGTGGTTCTGAAAGAGGAACAAGAGAGAGCTTTTTTTAAGAGGACCCTTGGATATGGTAACCTGGTGGCTCCATGATCAGCTCTTCACCATTGCATGGTGTGGGGAGGATGTGCTTGTTGTTCCACGGTGTTGCTTGTTCCCCCAGAACAACCTGTGTAGTTTCTCACCAGCTCTGCAGTGACTGTGTCACCTAAAGAGCTGCATGCTCTTGACCAAAAACCCAGATCTTAACAAAAAACTGCACCCAGACCCTGACTCGCCTATCAGACTTTGCAGCAAAACGCACAGAAAACAAAACTACAAAGAAATGTACAGAGACGCAGTGGGGGCAATATATCTTTAATTTTTTTTGCTTTTGTTTTTTAGTATTACAGTATATTCTTATAAAAAGATACAGATAAAAAGGACACTACAGGATTTGTACATTTAATTCAATTATAGTCTTAAACTGACTAAGAAATGAGGATAGGCCAAGGCATTACAGCAGCACACAACCTCCCACTTCAATAAGCAGCACTGTACTTTCTAGCTTGGCAGGCAGGGCCACCTCCCAAAGTGACCTGCGAGTTTCAAGCTGAGCAGGCTTGCAGGGGAGCAGAACGACTGCAGGTGGGGATGGCTTGGAAGGGAGGCGTTGAGCACGGAGTGGCTCAAGTACCGAACATTCCCTCACAATTCTAAAAACTGCGAAGAGCTTTAAAGAGCCTGTTTGAAGGTGAGCAGGATGGGGGCAAATGGCTTGGCAGAGAGGCTTTTCTAGATCACTTGGCTCAGAGCTCCTAGTGGGGAAGGCTGAAAGGACCAAGCCCTACATGAGCTGCGTAGAACATTTTGTAAACAGACAAAACTGTGTAAAGGAGAGTTTTAATCCAGATCCTACTTTGAATTATGCTGATGTAAAACCAGAGCAACTTGAACTGGTTACTGTGGATCAATTCTACATTACCACCTGTAACAGAAGACTCCAGCTTGGAACCACCCAGACTCTTTCATGAAATGGAGTGCCAAAACACCATGCTAGACTCATGGCATCTTTCTCAGCAGGCACAGTGAGCAAATCTGGCCAACTTCAGGGAACACTGGTCATCAGAACTACTACTTAGATTAGTAGATAGCTTTTTTATATACATTATGTAAATAAATATATAAATTCTATATTTTCAGTTGCCCAAATTGTATTATCCAGGTTGGCCCCTTCTACCTTTATAAGAGAAACTAGGGTGGCCAATGGAGACTACCTATTTGGATGGCAGGCAATCAGAAAACTCCTGTGTCAAGTACAGAAGCCAAGGAGCCATGGCCAAACACCTGTTTTTTTCCAGAGACTCCATGGGTAACAAACTGACCACTAAAAAGATTTTGCTCACCTGGGATAATCTGGGGAGGTGGGGTGGAGGAGGAAAGAGAGAAGGTAGATGAAATCTTTCTTTGGCCATGGAGATAGGAAGGAGTATTAGCTCTGAGGAAGGAGAACTGTCCCAGTTTGTCTCACTGGTGTGTTAACTCTGGTGAGAAGTTACAGGGCATGAACCACTTTTGGCCATCTAGCCAAGCTTCTCTGGAATTATGGACAGAATTTGTGTGGAAGGGTGAAGTTTGAGCGAGCAACTGTGCACCTTAACTCTTCTCAAACTCCTCACTGTGACTCACGATGAAAAACAAACACCTTTTGTAGAAAGTGTTCTAAAATAACCAACCTCCATCAGTTCACCACAAGCTTTAAAATGCGTGCTTTCCCAGAACCAGGATCACCAGAGGCAGAGTAATTATGACAAAAGCCAAAAGGGTTTTTTTCTTCCCTCCCTTCCCACACCAAGACTGCTCACCTGCATCCCCTGGCCTGGCTCAGCTGGCACAGGAGCCAAGCCAGCTGTCCAGCTGGTGTAATGCCCTGGCACGGTCTCAATAGTCTTTGCTGTAACGCAGTGTATACATACAAACATAGCAAACTAAAATAAGGCAAAATAAATAGAGGTGTCAGATTTACAGGTTCCCCTTGGAGATTCCTAAAACCTTTTTTTTTAAAAAAATCATTTAACCCCCAAACAAACAGACAAACAAAACCCAAAACAACCAACCTAGAAACGAAACTGCATATATCATGTACATCATCTACTGTACAACGGATCTCCTTTCCCCTCACGGAAACTCCTGACACAAGCTTCTCCCGTGCAACCCAGCTCAAAGTGTGATCTTTCCTAAAGAAGAGGAAAGATTTAGCCAGTGGGGCTGATCATTATGGAAACACCTGCCCCACTGTCTCCCACCAGGATCCTTTGCAATTCCTTTCCCTTCCTCAGACATTGTGAACACATTACAGAAATGCTTCTGAAGGACATCCAGGTCGTTTCCATAGTGAGGAAGTCTATCAGCCCTGAACAATAGTCCTACTTCTGCTCTCGTAGGGAACTGGTGCCTGGACAATGGCTGTGCTACAGAACAAGGAAGGGTCTTGCTGCCCTGAAGTCACTTTACCTTGCAGCATTTCTAGAGACATGGTCGACTGAGAAGAGTGACTCAGTGACTCAGTTCAAAGCAAGTGGAAGGGGGAAGGAGTCTTCTTCAGTCTTTTCTGGGATCATCCTAATGCAACCTACGTAGCAACAATGCAGAGACACGGAGGTGAGTGAGCACTAGACATTTAGGGACAAATTCTGGAGAGTTAGAAAGTACCTCTTCTAGGTGTGAGGAACTTCATGATGAAGTTAGCAATTATTGTATTTCTGCAGGAAGCAGAACAAGCCCTCAATGATGCCCTTCCTTCTCACATCTCCTTCTTCTCCACTTATTTCCAAAGAGAGAGTGACTTCTCTAAAATGCTGGTGCTAGGCATAGGTGCAGGGACAACAGCAGACCCTAGCTCTTCTCCAGCTTCTCCAGTGACGTTAGACCTCAGACTGCTTCCTAAACCTATTCAGGAATAAGATTTTCCTTCCTCCTTCAGCACCTGGCAACTCAACTACAGCTGCTGAAGAAGAAGAGAGTATTAGATGCACTCACAGTACCCAGGAGATGAGAAACATGGACAAACTTGGCTTCAGCAAGAATCTGATGCCAGGCCCTACAGCAGAGCCAATTTCTTCCTTATCTTCTGTGTGAGTAACTTCATCTTGTACAGTAGATAAGTTAATGGGCTTGTCACCACTTGTATGAAAACACTGCTTGCCTCAGTGTGAAACTGAGCTTTTCCAAAACCTTTATGAACTTTCACCATGGAGTCAAGCGCCAGGGGGACTGTCCAGCACACTGAACGAAGTTTTTGGCCACCATCACTGATCCAAAACAGGAGGAGCCTGGGGCACTGGAGTGCTGACAAAGTCGAGCTGCATTGAATCAGGGCATGACTCTGAGCTCCCTGTCCATTTCCTTAAGGATCCCACAGCTGATTTACAGGAGTTGCACAATCTCTCATTATTAATGTACGAGTCGAAGAGGTGGCAAAACTATAGCAGCTTTCTTTGAGTCTCAGTGTGGCTGGAGTGTTGTCACGTACCATCATACAGCATCTCTTTAAACCCGGGCTGAACTGCGTACACAAAGGGACAGAGGGCTTATCACTCTCTCTGCTTTTGCTACATTTGTGGCCTGGCAAAGTGACTTCAGTTTCAGAAAGCACAGCACAAACCTGGTTTGGCAAATACCGGGGCAGTGGAAATGCTGTATTTATATTCAAAGGGTTTGCCCTGAGGTGTTTCTTCTCTGACAGCTGCCACGCTGACAGTCTGCCTTATCAAACAAGTACCTGGGGAGCAAGCAAGCAGCTGTACTTGCACATCATCCTGCACCAGGACTGACCTTGGCACTACACCTGAAGTTCCGGGTGAGTCCTAAACCCAGGGAGAACAAAGAGGGAGGAAAAAAACCCTACAATGTTCTAATCCCTAAAAGCATAATCTTTGGAACTCAGGGATTATTCAAATCTAAACTCAACGGTATACCAATTTGGCACATATTACCACCTCTCATATGGCTTACATGGCATAGGTTACATGGCATGCTTTAAAACAAACAAAAGGGCTGGGATATATAGCAAGTCTACTTCAGGGAGCAGCAAGGAGCTTGTTAATATAATTTACAAGAGACATTTCTAAAAATCCATTTGTAATTTAAAATAAAAATGCTTAAAAAAGTGAGATTTTTCTTAAAACTTTCAAAAACCTTTATGAAATAGTCTTTCTTCTACAAGGTGCTTGTGTCCACTGCAATAGGCATTGCTGTTAATAGCTAATCCCAGAAGGGGAGTGGGATAGTAAGGGAGGAGAATGCACCCAGCTCTTGTAAGATACCAGCTCTTTACGATGAGTATTATACAGAGGCGCGGCAGTCTGGAATGTCCTAAATGGGGAAATTCTGGGGTGGGAGACTCAAAATTCAGTAAACAATGAAACATCAGAGTTTAACAATTCTGTCTTTTTTGCTTCTCTCCATAGTTTACATAATTATTTAACTCTCAAAGTGTTCAGAAAACCACCACAGTTTGCTTCTCCAATTTTGTAGTGTGTAATACTGATCAGGCAGCGTGCATTGCAGAGGAAGTTCTGTTCTGCAGACTCAGTGCAGAGCCTGAGGTTAAGTGACATTCAGAGAAAAATCAAACCAAATGATTAAAGTGACAAATAGAGCTTTTTTCACTTCCCTGGGATTCCTTGATATTTAGTGCTGTTGAATAATGCAGCAATTTGTAGATGGTGGGTCCCTCTTCTTAAATGTTCTCTGTTTTCTTCCCGTCTAGGAGGAAGAATCCATCACCATTCTTTCTTTTCCTCTTTTCCTTCTCCAGGGAAGACAATAAAAAAGAAGACAAGTTTGAAAAAAAAGGTAAAAAGGCCATGACAGCCTACACAATCCAATCCCTTTCCTAGAACCATGAAGACACACAGAATTCAAGCCTCTTCTTGGGTTCTTTGCTTTTCTCCTTATATATTTAATTCATGTAACTTAACTACAAATTTATGTTTCTTCTGAATTAACCCAACTCCAAAGCCTGCTTGGCTTACACAATTCTGTGTCTTCCTTGAAAAACTCTCAGTTTTCATTATGGGCCTCTCCCTTGGTTCATGCCAACTGATTTCTTCAAAATGAAAAAGTCTGTGTTCTCCAAGGCTCTCCTTTGACACCATTCATATTTTACTGAGTGACGTGGTTCCCCTTGGCAGGAGTGGGGTGTGTGCAGTGGAGGTCAGGCTGTTAGACAGGAAGACCAGTTCATGCCAACAGCAATCACAGCTAGCATCAAGCGGAAAAGAAATCTCACTTCTGGCAGGCAGCGAACCTGTTCGCTGTTTGCTACTGGAGACCTGTGGATGATACTAGGGAGCTCCCAATTTCCAATCTTGCACAAACAGATAAGAAATTTTCCACTGATTCCCTCCCAGCCTCCAGCAATGACAACAGGCTCTACAGTCATCTACTTGTAATCCCAACCTGGCAGTGGCTTAGTTTTCTAAAGGAAAGCCAGAGTTTCTTTCCAAGAAGATGCATTTCATAGCTTTGAGACTCAACCACCAAGAAATTCCACAAAACTCCTTCTAGCAAAGCAGAATCCAAAAGACTTTTGCAAATCATTGTACGTTGATCCTAATTCTTGAATTTCATTTTGTTACAGAAATGGAAGACTTCTAAGCTTCACTTGCTTCGGACAGTGTAGGCCACACAAAAATACTATACAGGACATGAGCTTAAATGCATTTTTCAGGTGCTAATCAATGGCTTATAAAATCCAATTCTAGAAGGGAATTGGAAACTTGAGAACCACATCTCAACAAACCCCTGAAGGCCAGTCTAGATCCTGAAGACGCGATAGTTTTTTACAGAGTTGCTCTGAAATTAGTCTTCCTTGTTATCAGCAAGATGGAGATCATGCCTAGTTTTTACTTTGGCACACAGAAAATTATCTTGTTCCAGCTGTGAGGCCGTCTGCAAGGCCCAAGTACTTTCTGTCATCACCGTGAGGCCTTTGATGACACAACAAACTCCCAGAAGCAAATCTGTCAGCTCTGCATGGCCTAGTCACAGGCCCTGCTGGATCCACAGAGGCACTTTTATAATGGTTCAAATCAGGAACACAGAAGAGAGATGAGAGGAAAGCTGATCATGGAAAGGTAACGTCTCTAGCTACAGACCAAAGAAATCCTTTGGGGCAGCTGTCAGCCAGGCGCCATCACACACATTCATCTTCCTTATTTTGCACTTTTTCATCACCTTCTTTTGGTTGACTATTTTTCTTCTTCTTGTAATTAATAATTTAGCTTTGTCACCACCCGCTCACGGCTTGTCTCTAAGCCTTGGTTCCCCGAACGCTTGCGGTTACGCTTGAGCTTGGATAAGTCTTTGTCAAAGACTTCACCCGACCTTAATGCTGACACCAGGTCATCAAACTCCCCACTTTCTTCAGAGATGCTTCCAGCTTTTGCTTTCTTTTGTCGCCTCTCTTTTTCCCTCTGTTCTTTTAGCTGTGGAGAAGGACACAGAGTTTTAGAATTAGCTAACCAAGATGCCAGATCACTAGGTACACTGCCAAGAAGCAGGTAAAATGCATCCTAAGATTAGGGGAAAAAAAAGAGTAGGAGCTTATCCACAAGGCCATCACCTGTGCCAAGAGCAACAGGAGGCCATGCTGGGCTTCTCTTCTGCACAGGCGAGCAGAAGAAATGAGGAATGAGTAGCAGCGTATGTCTGCCTCACAAAGCACTATCAGCCTGCAGCAAGAGGACACACGGGATCTGTCCATGCTGCTGCTGTTTTGCACTAATTTTACAGCAGGGTAGTGCCAGCACAGTAGCTGTGCCAAATGCCAGTTTACAAGTGATGTTGGCACAGGTCATCTCCCAGCTTCTGGGAGCTGGCTTGCAGTGACCTTAGTGCAGCAGCACCTACCGTGCTGACTGCACCCGACTTAGTGAGTTTGGATGTGTCAGTACAAACCACAGTCACTAGTACAGTCACAAACAACTTTGCACTTGGGGCATAGCTAGCTAAATTTACATGCAGAAAGGCTGAAGTACTGAAGTTGAAGGAGGAAAAGAAGAAAGGAAAAATCCAGAAAGCCACAGTATACTGAAGCATGAAAATTGTGTGAGACATCAAAACATTAGTAGAATCCCTATGCACAAAACAGCTCATGTTTGCATGGAGACACTGTTGCAGTGCTGGGAGGATGAAGACACATTGCCTTGACTATGGAAAGAAAAACTGGTTATAAACACAAAGAGCAATGAAACAAAAATGCTGATTTTACAAATCACTGGATAGGTCCACCTGTCAGTGTGATGCCCTTGGCCTCCCTAGGGTAGCACCAAGGAGCTTGGCTATCTCTTTCTACTGCTCAGCTCCAGAATTAGTAGAACTGGCAAGGGATGGTGGTGGCTATAAGGAAGCAGGTCGCTCACTCTGCAAATGCCAGAAGGAAGACTCGTTCCATAAGGCCTCCCTCATGGCATATTAGGCCTATGAAACCATCCTATAGTGGGTTCCTTTTAACTTTCCAGGATGGCTGAGAGGAAACTCTAGCCTATGTCCTGGCATTTTATCCTTGTGTCTAACAGTAAGGCTGCTGGCATCCTGGTGTTTTACCTCTCTCCTCTTCTGAAAGGCACAAACCAGCGCTTTTGGCTCAGCAAACATTAAAATCAGCAACTCCCTGCAGCGCGGCCTGGGGCCATGGCAGCAGCCAGGGCTATGGCGCCAGCAGGGGGGAAAGAGGCAGGGGACTGCTGAGTTCTCAGGCAGTACAGAGGCTGAGGTTACGGGGGAGGCTGGTTCACATGAACCCCTGGGGACACACACATCTGTCTCCCAGCAGCAAAATCCACAGAAAGCTCTCCTGCCACGTCAAGGCCAGACGCAGCCCCAATAATCCAGGCATTAAAACTGGCCAGAGAGAAATACTGCCGGTGTGGGCTGCAGCAGGTGCCAAGGCATTTGCTGTGTCACTGTGAGCTGTCAGATGACAGGCGTGCAGCAGATGATGATGGAGTCTGACTGGAAGCTGACCAGCTTGGCAGGACTGAGGGAAATCTGGCTTCTTTCCTTGCAGCCAAAAAGCAGGATAGCCTGGCATGGGGTGGTGCCAACTCCATCCTGCAAAGTGCTAGGGCAAAAATGCCTGGGCTAGATTTGGTATCTGAATCAAAAGAGGGTAATTTGGGAGCCAAATAGTACATCTTTGAGAGCTGACAAGACAGACAGCAGGAAAAGTGTCATCATTTGGGAAGAGAATGATGCCAAAGAGAGGTGTCAGGGAGAAGAACATAAAACAGTGACAGGACATGATCACTGGAATTTCCCTCAAGAAACGAAAAGGTGAGGGAATGAAACATTTTCCTGTGCCCAGATCCTCACCATGGCCTCCATGCGTGCCCTGCGCTCCTCCTCTTCCTTTTTCTTCCTCATATTCTCCAGATCTTGCTTGGCCTCTGCAAATGACTGTAAGAAAGTGTCGAAGATGCCAAAAAATTCATCTGGCTGCATCTTGCCCTCGGTCTCTCCAAAATGCTTCAGTGCCTTGGCATACTGTCAAGGGGGCAGAAAACACAAGAGCCATAATTAGGCAGGCAGTTTGGTGAAGACAGCAAGGATAGCTTATGAGTAACCACACCATGTAATTCAATACCCTCTGCACATTCACGCAGCAAGAGCAGAAACTACCCCCAGCAACAGAAGTGCTTCTCCTTAAGGCAGGTGCCTCTATCCCTGAAGAGTCTGCTCTCCTGGATATCCTTTGGGCAACACACAGAAACAGTGCTGCAAAGTACTAACTGTCCACTGATACAAAAAACCATGTTTAGTTCCTGAGGGCAACAGAGTAATTTCAGAGGATGACACTGTGGCCACATCTCAGCTGCAGCTGCAGGACAGCCAGGGCATGAAGACAGTGAGCTAGCTGGGGAAACAAGTAGTTTTAGTTCATACTTTCCCCTTCCATCTTCCCTTCAAATCCACTTTTAAAATGCTGGGAGGTAAAAGTTTTTTGCAATAAAGCTAGAGTCTGTCCTCTCAGAAACCTTTTGCCATGTCATCCATCTCTCTGGAGTCCTCTGAGTCAGGGTGTTGCCTGGGACAGAGGAGACTATAGACAGACAAGGCATGAGAGAGGGGCAAGGAAAGCAGCCAGGGCTCCCGGGCAGACTTAAAAGAGAGTGAATACATCACAAGTGGTTTTTATTTTAAAAGGCAAATGTTGAGGCTGTAGGACACACATGGAGGCAGCCAGCTGGCAGGACTTCAGTCACAGGGCAGTCCTGATGGGGATATGGTAAATTCACAGCAACCCCTGGCTCTTGGACATCAGTGCTGCAGTAGTTGTACTCTCTCCTTTGCACTCTCACACTCCCAAGCATGTCTCATTGCTCACCAAAGTGCACTCAAATGCAAGCACATATAGTCTGTCAACAGCAACACGTGCAGTAAGAGCTGCGTAAGGACACACATCCACTGCCAGCCGCCCTCACTCACACACCTCTGTGCTGCAACAGGCAGCCCCAGAAACACACTCCTGACAGTACTTGTGCCCTGATGCACAGCTTCCCTAGCATTCCCTGCTTGCACTTTAGCACACAACCACAGAGCAGCAGAGCATCCTTACAGACCTCAACGTTTACCAAACCAGGCTATGGACTGTCTTCAAGCTCTCTCATGTATGTATTCAGCTCATACTAACACAGTCCAGTTTCCCTTTCCTTCCTTATGTGGGTGCTCTCGCAGAGTGGAAAAGACAATAAGAACAGTTCAGGCTCTGATCCCAGCACAAAATGAGTTTGGAAGCAGGTCTTATAAAACCCTCTGGCCCTGTACCAGGTAAAGCATAAACAATGTCTCCCAGTCAACTGCAGGAGGAAGAAATCTCCAAGGAAAGCAACTTCCTTCTGGCACAGCCTGAGAGATTCAGCATCTCCCCTTCTCTGCTATCCCTGCCAGGCCCACAAAGCAGTTTGAAGCAATAGATTTTTTTTTTCTTTATAAAGCTGTGTTCTCAGCCAGAAACAAACAAAGAAACCCAAAGAATCATAGAAAAAAAGTGTTGGAAGAAATGCAAGTTGCTTTGAGCTACCAAACATGGCAGGAGTTGAAGGAAACACTACATAGGAACAGCAGCAGATTACTTCTCTGTTTAACTCCTTTTCTCTGGAGCCTCTAAAGACATACACACAAGTACACACACCTACACCCTCTCCCCACCCCTCTCTGTAATTTTATCTGTATATAAGGTACACATAGGCTCTTTGAATATTAGGGAAGTGCAGCAGTCTACAGTAACCCACACTGAACCAGCACCAGCTCTTTGGCAGAGAGAATACAGGCTGCAAATACCACAGAGGGAGATAAAGCATCTTCATGTGCTCTATTTTCTTGTCTTGCTTGCTCCAGTGTGACAATCAGCCAGGGAGGCAGGGGAGTGCCAGAGAAAGACTTCAGCACAGGCATTGGCACCACTGCTTGAACACTCAGAGCACCTGAAGCTCACTGCTCACAGGGGATGTGCTACCTGGAATCTCTTCCCACTTAATTTGTCGTTAACTCCTGTGAAAATTGAAAGTAAGGCACCCCAAGACAGGCACAAATTAAGAGCAGTGACTAGAGCTAGAAGGAAGGCTTGTCCAACCGCTGCAAAGCCCGAAGTGGAGGGGCAGCCCACAGGAGACGGCTTTTGCACCTTGCAATGCACTACCTCCATCCTGTGTTCCTCCTGTGCTCAGCAAAGGTGAGTGAGTGGGCACACAGAAATGAGCTGGTTGACTCCATGAATGTCCACAGGGGTTTCCTGGCCACTTAAGGAAGCTGAAGGTTGAAAAGGCAGGGGTTCCTTGCCTGGGGCTCTTGGATCCTACATACATGGAAGTCTCCTTTAGAGGGTGGTGTTGTCTGCAAATGTTCTGCACAAGGCCTGTCACCAGCTAGCACCAGCTAGTTTGTCTTACACTGGCAAGAGGGGCTTTTGCCACTGCCTCCTCATTGCTGCTTAGAGGAGGAATAGTGTTGCTGTGCTGGAAAGACCCAGCAGCCTGGGAAACTTCCAGAGACACTCATGAGTCTAAAGTGTCGTGGTCTCTAAGCGGCAGCAAGGAGGCTGAGAACAGCCTGTCTTTGGTGCCCTGTAACACAGGGCTTAGGAGGTCACAGTCACTTACTGTAAAGCAGTGAAAGACAAAAAGCAAAAAATCTGTGAGCTGGATGACCTAAAATAACTACAAAATGAAAAATCTGGAGTTCACTGAAATAAACATTCTCCTTCTTTCTCTACCCCTCTAGAAAAAAAGCTGACTGAGCAGAGGAAGGCAAGTCAGGAGATCTAGCTTCTGCTGCCAGCTCTGCCCATGATGTGGCTTGGGAACTCATGCTTCCTTTCTGAACCTTGTGTTCTCCATTCGTTACAGAATAGAAAATGTCGCCTCACTAATCTGATATAGCAAATGGCAAAAAATAAGTTGTTCACATCTGTAGGGCCCTGCATCAATGTAATGCACTATTGTAAAGAGAGACATTTTTTTTTCACTGTTTAAACTGCAGCAGACCCCTCTGGTTTTATTACTTCTTCTACTTCTCTATAATTCTGGTTCTGCGACCACATGTGCTTTTCCAAAGCACCGGTGCTGGGATGAGGGGCAGTGAGCTGCTGCAGACAGCCTCCCCAGTGCTGTTACGAAGCCCAGGCTTCTACCTGCCCACAGTGGCTAAAATCACACCGCCTGCCTCACTCAGGGCATTAAGAGGCAGCGTGACACAGACCAAGGTGCTCTGGATTCCAGCCCTCTCTTCTGCTCTCTATCACAGGACTTGTGTCACCCTGTACAAATCGCTTGATTGTTCCACAGGCAGATTTCCTGCCAAACAACACCAGCTCTTGTTCACAGTTGTGAAATCTGTAGGTAAGTCCTCATGCACGCAAAATGCTTCCCAGAATTTTGTGATGTGCAGTAATATTGTGGAACAAGGGCTGAAACTTGCTTGTTCCTGAAGTCATTTGGGGACAGATGACACGGGCAAAAGCAAAATGGAAAACTGTGTTTCAGCAGGTTTTCCACTGTAACACAGAATGGTATATCTTTTTTTCATTAAAAAATTCATTTCCACACCATAAGGGCCCCCAAGCTCCATGATATAACAGGTCCACGAGCTCAGTGCCAGTTCTTCTTCCTCTGCCAAACTTTCCACTGAATTTATCCTCTTGCCAAAGCAAATCGTTTAGACAGTTGTTTATTTTAAAAAGCCATTTTAGCAAGGAGAGGGAAAGCGGGACAGCAGCACACACAAACTCTGCTGTGCTTGCCAACGAAATGTTAAACAGTGGCAGAAGACCTCTGGAAACGGCAGGAATGGGGCTCTACGAGGAGGAGGAAAAACAGCCATGATAAAAATTTCCTGCTGTCTGTGCTGTCTGCTGTTGCGGGAGGAGCCAATACACAAATGAATTATACCATGTAGCCATGGAACATGAACTGTATTCCCCAGACAAGTAATCTTATGAAGACACCAATTCAGTACTGAGGCAGGTCAAATAAATGTCTTTTCTCTTTATGGGACAAATTCAGATCAGTTAATGGAAAGAGCCCTGCCAATTTCAGGCAGGGCTGGGCCCAGCTCTTCTTGTGCCTAAATACTCTTAAAGGATTCTCCCAGGAGTCTAATAGTGACGCTGGCAGCCCCAAAATTGAGTTACAGGTGCTCTAAACATTTCTCATATGTTAGATGCCAACCTGCACTGCACCATCTGAAGTTCTAAGTTACTATACAACATCTATAAATTGATGGTTTATTTATGTGATTTATTTACCAAATGGCTTGTGGTGCCTTTTGTAGGATATCTCCTCTTGACTTCCTCAGTCTCTGAGCTGACACATTCCTTATTCATTTCCCCCAGTGGCTGACAGAAAACACTGGTCCCCAAAACGCACAACTGAAGCGCACAGCCTATAACTGGCACTTGGTTTATAGCATTTCTTTGTGCTTCATAGCATTCTGCCATTAATGACTATTTTCTTAAATGCATTTCTCTCAGCAGGCTTTCACTGCCTTGCTGTTCTTCAAAACAGTTACTGTAGGTGCTAAGCTTGTTAAATGTATGTGCAGATTCTGAACTCCTTTCTCTATTATGAGAAATACCTTGCTTGAGAGGAACTGCCATCAGAAAGACTGGGAATGGACACTTTTCCTATGACCTTGCCCAGGCAGTAGTCTCTACAGCATCTCTATAGAGAGGCTTAAGTTTGACATTCAGCAGAGGAATGGCAATATCTGACCAAGCAGACTTTGTACTGCTAACAAGATCCAAAGTGTCTTAAAAGGTTTGCTATAAACCAAGCACAAAGCAGAACAGTTCTGAGGAAGTCTAGTGATCTAAACTCATACCTGTCAATATTTAAGTACATAGTAAAGCTTCATATAGGGCAAATGTCACCTTTTTCAAGAAAAAAAATAAAATTCATACCATGGGAGGTTACTCTCCTCTGATTGGACATTTTCATTGCTTCCCCACAGGAAACACAGAGAAAAAATTTAATGAATAAAATTCAACCTCTTCTTTCTTATGTAAAAAAAAAATAATTTTTCATCTGTTCAAACACATAAAAATGGATGAAGGATTCCAGGGCAAAGTTTCACTTTCTCCTGCCTCCACCTTCCAGTTTATGGAAAATAGCAGAAAACATTATCCCTTGATCTAATCTATATACTCCCTTATAAAGTGGTATTGAAAGTGAGAAAAGCACAAAAAGAACAAGAACCAGCTGTGCTAGAAAGCCTGTTTAGAGAGTTGGTCTAAGTTTTCAATCAGTTCTTAACCAAGCCATCTGTTTACTGCATGAAGATAAGTACAGTTACAAGGCTTCCTCTGCAAACATGGATGCCTGCATCTGGCAACCTGGCCCTTTAAATTCAAAATATCACTGCCTCCCCATGCCCACTGACTTCGAATGGTTGTGTTTAAGCAAAAAGGCCAAAAAGATACCGCATGGGATTGCGAAAAATTTTGTCTGCTGAGAAGGTCAGCACCACACCTTGGTAATGAATTGTTTCCATAACTAAATAAATTACTTTTGCTAATACTGAAAAAGTTTAAAAAAATATAAAAACTTCCCCAGTTTGAAAAGATAAGTTATATTGTTTCAAATCCCAGCTGAGGAAACATGGCTCTGATTAACTCATGGTAATCAATTAGCCACCTCTATATTTAGCATGTCCAACTCCAGCTGTTAAAACTAGGGCTTCATTATTATTAATAAATCTGTGAGTCAGGCCAGTTCTTCCTCGGCTTATTCAGATATTTTTCAAAGTCCTCCCTGCCCCACTACCTTTTTTGCTCAATATGCTTTGCTTTGAGAAACAAAAAAAAAAACCAGGATAATCAGATGTCTTGGTCCCTCTCTTCCTTTAATTGGCTAGTTCCATTAGGTTTCCACGGTAAGAAAAAAGCTTGTGATTCAACAAGCACAGAGAGCCCATTGAGGTTGGAAGATGTTATAAGCTTTGCAAAGCACATCTGGTTTGTTGAAAATTTCCAGCTTTCTTTTTCCTTTTTTTTTT